>JAKSZP010011238.1:0-36949 GCA_022478985.1 Massospora cicadina | reverse complement strand
CCAAACATTGGGCTGATTAATGCTCAAATTAGTTTTGACTTTTCTTTCTCGTTGCAAACACTTTTGCAACCTATTCAATTCAAGACTAAATCTAGTTTGATAATCTCACAAGAGGAGATTAGCCTGCGCCCATGTCAGGGAGCAGTTGGGCAAGCAAGGTAAGAGGAGCAGGCGGAAGGCCCGCGGCCTCCAACGTTCAAAAACGCCCCAGAGAATCTGGCGGAATAGACAAAAATCTCAAAAAACTGGTGGTCACAATTTCCCCGGAGATACTCACATGGCATGCATGATGCAACCAGTACATCAACATGCCACACTCCCAGCCACTTTCGTCGGTGGAATTCGGAGTCCATGTGTATCTGGACATCCAAAAAATAGCCTTATGGGAGAAATTTTGTGAAGATGTACACAACTTTTTCCCAACCGTGGTGTACGTTGCACCTCACTCCATGTCACGTGGTTGGCTGGACCTAGGTTTCGAAAGCAAAATAGCAGCAGATGAGGCTGCAGTGGTGCGCATAGTGGTCAACCTCCCCAAAGGGCAATGGGTCATCAAAACCAAATGCACCAGATGGACAAAATCAAACCAAATTTTCCTCACGTTTGACTTTTTGCCTACTATGGTAAAACGTGACATTTTGGAGCAACACCTGAAAGATGGTCTCGCTGTATATGGCGAAATACAATCTTTTGAAATGCAACGCTTCACGCTGATGCCACACCTGTGCACCGGCAAAGCCATCGCAGTTCTGACCCCAACTGAGGAGATCGCGAAGGACCTAACCCAGATCCTGCACTCCACTTTTATTGATATTTCAGGGCATACCACCCACCCATTCTGGGTAACCGTGGACAGCGCACCCCCCATTTGCACCCACTGTGATGTGTTCGGCCATAAGGCACACACATGCCCCACCAAGGAGGGTGTCACATTCCAAGAGCACCCCTTGGCGGCCATGGCCAGCGTAGAAGCGCACTACGAACCAACTGCAAGCACCAAGGAGGCTTTCCCGTGGGGAGCACAAGGCTGCTACCTACTGGTAAAGCCTATCTTCCCATAAGTGTGGAAGAAGGCCAAGCAGGCCTGCAGGGCCGCGGCCAAGGAAGCTGCCAAAGCCACCACCGCTATCCCACACTCACAATGCCAGGAGGACATGGAGACCTTCGCGGTGGAAGCAACTCAGGAATCCATCATCTAATCAGATTGGGAAGCCCATGCTGAGTGGGCCACTCAATCCGAGGATCCAATGGGAGAATCAATCTCACCCAATCACTGCACCCAAGCTCCAGTCAAAACTGGCTTGGGACCTATCCCAACTGAAAAAAAAATTTTGACCCGCTTGATGGTGCACTGAACTCATCCGCACCACAAAAAATTCACCCGGCGTCGGGAAAACAAAAAGCAAAGGCCAAAGCCAATGCGACTCCTTCCACAAAAATTAACAAAAACCCGATAGTGTTGCTGCTAACACCCGCGCTGCTGTGAAAGCCTGTGTGGACCTTGAAGAGGCTGGTGGGCCTGGGGGCCCACCCCCTCGCACCTAAGGTGCAATGGGGGAAACCTTCACTCTAGGGACATTGAATATCGCCAGACTCAAGGCCTCCCCATCCCAGGCTAGGAAACTGAGTTTTTTACAACACAATTTACCCGTGGATATCCTGGCCATCCAGGAGTCCCACTTTTCCACGAGGTTCTGAGGAAGCTTGGAAAACAATGCTCCACCCATCCCTATCCTTTTGGTCAAAGTACTGTGGGGTACTAATTCAGAAAAATATTTTTTTCAAATTCACATCCTCAGAAACATTCCTAAATGGCTGAGTGCTCGTCATCACCTTCTTGTGGGCTGATGTTGCACACGCAATTGTCAACATCTATGCCCCAAACGGTGCACATGAGCATCAGGAATTTTTCTCATCGGTCAAATCTCTCCCGCTACCCCCTGATTCTATCCTAGTTGGTGACATGAACTGTTGGCTAACCTCACCAATGGACTGGTGGCCTCCCTCACCCCACGCCCCACAGGGTTATGTAGAACTATGCATTCTAAAAGCCACCATTGGGTTAATGGATGCGCTGCCATGAGATGCCCCACTGCTTGAAAACATGATGCGTCCCCATGTCCACAATGGCCAATTAAGGTCCATGACCTGTATCGACCTTATTCTAACGCCAGCAAAATTCCAACCCCACATCTCCCACTTCAAAACAATGAAAATGGAATTCTCTGACCACCGACTGGTTTCAATAACCTACCACTTACCTGTCACAGTTACAAAGGCCCCACATTGGTGCAAAATCCGCCCCCCAAGCTCGCGTCGCCAGGATTTTCCACATGGGTGGAAGAGGCAACTTTGGCAAAATCGTTTGTTGCACCATTTTGTGAAGACCCTATTTCCACAATGGGAACTTTCAAAGAGGACACCATCCGCCATTATTTCTATCTCTCCTCCAGATGCTCATGAGCCACATCGGCGGTTATCTCGTGCGCTCTGGCGGAATTGGCCCACTTGGAGTCCAACATTTAAGCCACAGAATAAAGCCCTGCATGGGGCTGGAAGTGGGCGGAGGCAGCCGCCCACCTCAACGCACTCGAAAGGCAACACAAACATCGTGTTTGTGTCTAATACAGGGCCACACGCATCACTAAAGGCGACAAGTGCACCACATACTTCTTTAAAAAAACTCTTGCACCACGCCAGAGCGTGGCCTGCACACAGGTGCGAAGATCGGATAATTCCATTGTGGACACACCGGCTGAAGTGGCAATCAAAACGCAAAAATATTACTCCAAGTTATACTGAGCTGAACCAATTCAGCTAGCCAAAATGGCAGAATTTCTTGACTGAGCTCATATCCACACCATTTTCTGATACCCAGAAATAATGAACTAATTACTCCGAATGAATTATGGACAGCCATTTGCGGTGCGCCAAACCAAAAATGCCCAGGCCCAGATGGCATTCCATATGAGTTCTAAAAAAAATATTTCAAATATATATCCCCATCGCTGCTAGCCTCACTTAACCAAAGCCTGTTGGAAACACGCCTCCTACCAGGAGGACATGAGGCCTTTACTGTCACACTCTTCAAGAAAGGGGATAAGCTTGACTTAGCCAACTGGCGGCTCATTTCTCTAACAAACACAGACACCAAAATTTTGGAAAAATCATGGCTAACCGTTTAGGGACTGTAGCATCAGCCACCGTCTCCCCAGAACAATTCTGCTTCATCCACAGAAGGTCGATTTGGGATAACGTGCACTCTGTGGCTAATTTATGTCAGTTCACAGCCTCTGGGGCACTTGTATTCTTGGACCAACAAAAGGCCTATGATAGAGTAAACTGGTAATACCTTAGGGCCTGCCTTATCAATTCCGCCTACCCCTCACTTCATAAACTGGGTGATGCTGCTCATGGAATCTGCGACAATTGCAGTGCGTGGCCCAGGCTTCCTAACGGAAGTAGTCCTCCCTCAAAGGGGCCTGTGACAAGGGGACCCCCTCAGCCCACTCTTATACAACTTCAGCCTTGACCCACTACTGCGAAATGTGAATGCTCAACTCACTGGGGTCCATGTGCCAGGCCAAACCCCAGTCAAGATGATGGCATTTGCAGATGATTGCGTGGTGGGGGTGTCTAATAACAAAGATGCACGCGCGCTTGAAGCCCTCATCCAGGAATATTCCCAGGTAAGCAACGCGGCACTGAACGCCTCCAAAACTGAAATCATCCTCCTTGGTCAGTTTCAGAACTTCTAGGCCCAAGCAATTAGTTCCCAACTCGGCCCATCTGCTCGCCCACATCCACACCTTACTAACTCAACACACACCGCTCCACTGGTGCTCCCCTTCGTGCCACGTCCTACCATAGGACTGGTGCGCCATCTGGGCGTGTGGATGGAGGCAGGCGGATATGCTTCAGCAGTAATGGAGTGCCGTAATCTGGACAATGTGACGAAGCGAATCACCCCTCTCAGAGCCCACCCTACTACCCTCACTGGCAGGGTTGTTCTTGCCAACTCTATGCTCCTATCCAAAGTCTGGTTCGGAGCCCACGCCATCCCCTTCTCCCCAAGCTTCTTCAAATCCCTGTATGCTTTGATGCAAGGATGGCTTTGGTCAGGCCGCCCTCCACCAGTACGGCTAGAGGTCATGTTTGGCCCTCATCATCAAGGTGGCATGGGCCTGCTTGACTTCAAAGCCCATGCTGCCAAGATCCTGGGCACCTGGATCGTGGCCGTCACCGCTCCTACACTCCCATCCCAGCACTGGTCCCGCGCGGCCCGCTCCAACTTCTCCTGAGCCTTGGGCCTCAAAAATCCATCGAACCCCCACTCCCTGATGTAATACCTCGCATCACACACATCGGTCACAGGTCCTCACGGGACTAAAACCCACTACAAATGAATCCTACTCTCCATGCGAAGCGCAGAGTGGAGAATTCGTATTAGCAGACATACAACCCGAAGAGGCCGCCCCTCTCCTCAGTTCACACAAGAGGTTCAGGGGCTACCCATCCATGATGGCGTGATCCCCATTCGACCCCATGTCCTATCCAGGGTGGACTACCTGGACATGATGGACATCACTTATTCCACTGAGACCCAAAAGACTATCTGGAAATACGCACACCATCCTCTGTTGCAGCCTCAAGTCTGCTCCCATGTGTGACGCTGCCTGAGGCGGGTGTATCGTACAGCTGAGCGCTCTAACGCTTTACACTTATCCTGTGTCATTGTGGCCAGTATGGAACGCTGTTCCACCGCCTGGTGAAGTGCCCCACCTCTAAAGTGATATGGCGCGAAGTTCAACGTCTGCTGGGCCAGGATCAAACGCATCCCTTCAGTCTGTCAAGAGATATGTTTGCTTCATCAATGGCCTCCCCCTTCCATTCCCCCTCCGTGCTCTGGTGGTTGCAATCGCCATGTGGACTATCCACACGATTGTCTTGGATGCCATCGCTGGCTCCATCCCCACTCTCCCAGAAGCTGTCCACAGATTCCGGTCTCATTTGGTGGACCACTTTCAAGCGTGGATGTTTGGATACCTCCCACCGCGTCGCCGACAGCTGGTCTCCTCCTGGTTCCCAGTCTGGTTCATCAAATCAGACCCCTTCCTCCACACGTGCTCAATAGTGGCTACGGCACCTTCACACGTTCCCTCCCCTCCCCATAAGTGGCGTTCCCGCTGGCAATAAGAGATAGCATCGCTTCTCTGGGGTGCCTCCCCTGGTACTAAGTTTGTCTTTCCTAAGTCATATTTGGAAGTGTCCTTTTATGGTCGGCCTTCCCCGCAATAAATTTAAAAATGTTCAAATTAGTTTTGATTGATTTCAATTCAATGATCTCAGCGCAGATTTTGCTAATTCCTCATAAAAGTTCTGCCAAGGTGAGTGTGGGTATTGGGGGTGGGATCTGAAGTGGAAGAGCTGTTACCCAGCACTCATCTACCACGTGAGCGAGATCGCCCTGAGTAACAAGGGGTACCACCATCCTCTTCAGTGCCTTCTTGCTCAGGAACGGAAAAATAGCCCAATCAACACCCAGAGGATGTTCCACAGGACTTACATTACCCTTTCCTTTTTCTAAAGGAAGGGCCCCACCACCAGTAAACTGCACAAGAGCCAAATTCTTGTGCGCCTTGGTAACCTGATTGCCATAATTGTCATGACCTTTTTAGGGGAGTGGGGAGCTTTGGGGTGGGATATGTGGAATGCTTCGCCCAGGTCCATGCAGTTTATTAAATCGCACGCCTTAACCCAACTGTTTTCATAGGCTGGATACCCTTTTTAAGCCGCGAGGTACTGTACGGAACGTCAGGATTTTTGGGATGCCAGGATAGCCTCTACCTCGGCCTCTTCCCCATTTTTGACGAAGATCAGTTCAGGTTTCATGGGGATTGCACCCTTTTAGGGCGACAGCTTGGAAACATGGAAAATGGGATGCTGCTTCCAATGTGCAGGAAGCCTCAACTGGACTGCCCCATTACCCAATCCCTATCCATTAAGTGGGGACCTGAGCATTTACTAGTGAACTTACGGGAAGGGGCCTGAATTCTTAAGTGATGGGTATTAAGCATGACATAGGAGCCCTCTGTAGAATTGTGACCCAGGAGATGCTTGCAATCTGCAAACTGCTTGTAGTCATCTATGGCTTTGGTGAGGTGTTCCTGCACTAAGGATTGAGTCAATCTGATATGGGCAGTGTGGTCCGCGGCATCTTGAACCTTGGGCTGCAAGCACGGTCTGACTGAAAACAAAGGGATTATAACACAACGTTGCTTCATAGGGGGAAAACCCCGTGGATGCATGGGTCCCATATTGTAAGCAAATTGAGTGAGAGGAAGCTCATCGGCCCAGGTGTCCTGCGCAGCTGCAGCATAGCAACGCAGGTACTCTCAAGGACTTGGTTGACATGCTCGGTCTTTCCATTGGAATGGGAATGATATGCAGTGGAGCTACAGGGGGATATTTTCAGGATTGATAGTAATTCACTCCAAAACTGCGCCGTGAACTGGGAACCACGGTCACTGATAATTTCCTGTGGTAGACCAAACATTGAGAACATGTGACAGACAAAAAGATGGGCAGTCTCTTTAACACAATCGCAGAAGTACAAGGTATAAAAAGGGAAAATTTTGTGAAGCAATCCATCACCACCATCACCGCTGTGAACCCATTAGAGCAAGGGAGTTCGACAATAAAGTCCACAGACACTGATGTCTATGGCCCCTCCGCCTGCTGTAGGGGGTGCAGCAGGCCATTTTGCCAGAGCGGTCTGACTTAGCCCTGGCACAAGTAATGCAATCGGCGATCCAGACCAGAACTTCCTTTGTCAGAACTGCCCAATTGTAGGTCCGTTTGATCAAATTGATGCAATTTTTGTTACCAGGATGCCCAACCATGGGGGAATCGTGATGTGTGTGGAATACCTCTGTTCAGAAAAAGGGGGAACCCAGATGCGAGGCCAAAAATAATTGAGTCCCTCCTCTAAGGAGTATAAAAAGAGTGTTTATGACTCGAATGAGCCAACTGCTCAATCTAGTTCACGCCCTCAGGGCAGGACATTTGACTGTCCAAGACCTGAGCAACTAGCAGGGCGTCAGGAGCCAGAGTGACGGAAGAGATGAAAGGGGTGACAATTGGCAGGATTTGGGCAGCAGGGATCATGGTAACGAGATCCACTTCCTCTGAGTCTGAGGAACAGTAGGCGGGACTGCGGCTTAGAAAATCAGGAAGTATGTTGAGCGCACCTTTTCTGAATTTATATTTAAAGTTAAAACTGCACAGGTCCCAATAGGTTTGAGCTTGACAATGTGCCAATTTTGGGGGTTTACAAAAATACAAAAGAGCCTGGTTATCTGTGTGGACCTTTAATTCATGTTGAACACCCTGTAACAGATACCTCCAATGAGTTAATGCCCATGCAACAGCTTCCAATTCCTCATCATAAATGGCCTAAGACTGCTCCATGGTGGTGAACTTCTGGGAAAAATATGTGACTAAATGTTCCAAACTATTGTGCTCCTGAAGCAACACCGCTCCCAATGCAACTGGCGAGGCATCACAAGCAACAATATATGGCTTGGTGGAATTGGCATGCTTCAAAAAGGAGGAGACATGAACACCTCTAATCAATCTGAACGCCTGTTGGCATTTGGGCATCCAATGAAATTTTACATTTTTCCTTGTAAGGGGTGGAGTGGTGCTGCCAGCTGGGAAAGTGCCGGGGAAAATTTTTTTAGGAAATGATTGTTCCCAGGAAACTCCAAAGTTGTTTCTGGGTAGTTGGGGTTGGACATTCTCAGATTGTGTCTAACTTATTGGGAGGAAATTGCATAATCATCTTTAAGGATGATGTTCACGAGGAAGGTAACCTCCTCCTTATAAAACTCGCACTTGGAAGGCTTGACAAACAAGCCTGCCTTATGCAAGGCGGCCACAACTGCTTCCAAGTCAGTAGCCTGTTGTTCAGGAGTCAGGAGTGAACCAGAATATCATTGATGTATGCAACTGCACAGGTAAACCGGAGGTCACCCAGTACATTGTCAATCATACATTGGAAAGTTGTGGGAGCATTCTTCAGCCCAAAGGGCATTTCACGGAATTAGAAAATGCCGCGCTTCATCCAGATTTCTGTTAACATTCTTGCTCTTCCATTATCCAAATTTGGTTGAAAGTGTTCACCAGATCCAGCTTAGAGAACACACGGGATTCAGCATTTGCTGGCTGATCATCTGCTCCAGAGGCGAGGGGTAGGGATCAGAAACTGTTTTTTTATTTTAAGTGGCCATAATCCACGCAGGGACAGAGAGAACCATCCGCTTTTTTGGCGAAGACAATGGGGGAGGTGACGGGTGAGGTCTCCTTGAACAACCACCTTTTTTTCAGCATCTCGTCCGACCAAGTGTTGAGTGCAATTTCTTCCTCCGCTGTATGGGGATACAATGGACAGTTGATGTTCACCAACTCCACGGTCGTTCAAAATCCACAATTGAATCTAGCGTGCAGAGGCAGTCTATCCGCCTTTTCTGAGTTGAAGATACTTCAATAGCGCATTAAACTCTCTGGAAAATCAGCCAGGATGCCCACAGAAGTGACAAGGGAAGTGATAGAACTGGCTCCTTGTGTCTTCTTAAGGGTGTCAATCAGAGGGAATTCACCCTCCAGTTGATCATTGGTAAATGGCAACATATTAGACTCCAAGTGAATCTTGACATGTTGTCAGTGCCACCACCCCACACCTAAGATCAATTGGGAACACCAAGTTCAGCATAGCAGAAAAACGATCGCAGAAGTTGAACTGTTGGATTGAAAAAGGTACTGGCCAACAGACAACATATGATGGCTGGGAGGCCAAAGAAGCCACCATCACTGATGGACCCGCATCTATTTCCAGTTCTAATTGTTGGGCCAACTTGACACTCATGAAGTTCCCTGCAGCTCCAGTATCCACCAGGGCCTCAAAGGCGACATGATGCAAGCTTACACTGATCTTCATAGGCAATAGGAAATAAGCGAAGTTTTGTTTATTGGAAAATTCAACTGACTCCTTTTTGATTGAAGAAATATCTAGCAAATTGTGGGTAAGGTCAGGGGCTTTTGCCATAGCGAAAATTTGGAGTACGAGGGCGGGGGAACTGACTTCCCCCATATGGCCCTTAACATATTCATTTATAGATGACTCTGTATCAGCCAACTCGGACATGGGGGTTACAGCAGGGTTGGCACCCAGATCTACCACTGGTTCAATAGTAGATGTTTCATCTGCATCTACGTTGGGTAATCCTATCATAAAATTCCCCTTCTGCTAATGGGCAACGTGGTGGGGGAAAGAATTAATAGTGGTCGCGGTGGCACATATTTGATCACTGTTCTTGGATGCTGGACCAGATCTCGTGATGAGCGGAAACTGAATCCAAGCCTGGTCTAAAGACTGCCTGAAGCATATTGATAAAGAGACCCAACGCGGGAGCTAGTTCACAGATGGTAGAAATCAAATAAACCAGGCTAGGGGCTTCAGCCATGGCATAGAGCAGTCTTAATAGGTGGTCTGGTTGTGACACGGGGGTTTCAGGGCAGCTGACACAACAGCCATCAGTTGGGTGGTGTCTCCCATTTGTGAGGAAGAGCACAGAAGGCCTCTAACACAATGGCGATCATACCCATCCACAGCGTCTAGCAACGCGAGCCCTTGCTGGGCATGAGATAACGCAGAAGCGTTATTAAGCACAATTGCTGTAATTTTTGCAATTCAGCGAGAGTGTCAAGTACTTAGTTGGCTATCTCCCAAGAAGGAACACTGGAGCTTCCTTCCGGGTTTGTGGGAGGGGGAGGAGCAGCAATACGCGCAGCTTGGGCGGTTTGAAGAAGATTCTCCAAGGTAGAGCGGATACTTCTCCCAAAGTCAGAAATTGACCAAACAAACAACAAACAGCAGACTACTGATTGCACACTCATTTGGTTAAGGGTAACCACTGAAGCACCCAGTTTGAAGAGCAAGGCGAAAGTGGCTGGAAACAATGGTTGGTCAGTTATATCATGGAAACGGCAGAAGAAGTTTAGACCAGCCTGCCAGTTGGATGCGTGAGAACCCAAAAAGCAAGCCAAAATGCCAGATGCATTGCTGACCAAACGACGTTGTATGGAGCTGGGCATTGTGAATGACAAATTTTTGGTGTAGAACAACAGTGAGTAGGATCCCGATGACAAGCCACAATGAGCCCATCCCAGACCCAGGGGGTTTTGCTGCAGGGGGCAGAATCACAGAAATAGTTTAAATGAGTTCATCAGCATATGGGGTTATTTTGACTGGGGAGATAAGGAGATGGATTCTCACTTGCAGTTGGTGGATGTAAGGCCACAAGATCCCCATGTACTGTTGTCAGAAGTTCATAATGGCAGGGTTATAGTGCCAGAAATATCTGGCTCGCTGAATCCAATCAACGATGGAGGGGGCCATAGTGACCATAAGTACTGGTAAAGCCCATCTGGTATACAGAATGACAGGCCACCAGGGGAATGCCATTGGGGATGTGGCCAGAAGGATCAACACAATAAAAAAAATGATTGGTTTTTTTTGGCAAAATTCTATTGAAAGGAAAATGAAAAAATTGACCTACAATTTTATTAGTGCAATGCAACTGATTAAAATAGTGGTCAATTGGAGTAGTGATAAGCTGGGATCGGGTCCCTCAATTTTGACCTAACTGGCGAATTATTTGGGAATGGATGGATTAGTTTCCTGGGAACAGACATCAAAAAATTTGGCGGTGGGCCAAGTTGCTGTCAGTTTGACCTCAAATGTCCAAACTGAGGCTTGGCTACATTTCTGACAGTTGGCGTGATGATGTTTGCCTGGCGAGCGGCGGGAATCCCCCAAGGCCACCCCACATAGGGGTGGGCCCATTTGGTTGGGAAAGGGTTCAGGATGCCCAACCCGCCAGCTCAGTTGTTGGGCTGTTCATTTGGTCAGTGGCGTTGCATTGGGTGCAACGCCCAAATTGTCAGCAGAGGGCTTCGAACCCTCATCGATGGTGTCCAATGCTGTTGCCTGCCCATTGAGGATGATCCATGATGACTTTGAGAGGGAGGTAATTTGTTCAATCATCATGTTAACTAAATCAAAACCGTCAGCCATTCCAGCCAATAAATCAGTCTTCATACCTTTTCGACCATTTGAGATCTGAATATTGGGCTGATTAACACTCAAATTAGTTTTGATTGATTTCAATTTGATGATCTTGGCGCAGATTTTGCTGATTCCTCATAAAAGTTCTGCCAAGGTGAGTGTGGGTACTTGGGGTGGGATCTGAAGTGGAAGAGCTGTTACCCAGCACTCATATACCATGTGAGCGAGATCGCCCTGAGTAACAAGGGGTACTACCATCCTCTTCAGTGCCTTCTTGCTCAGGAACAGAAAAATGACCCGATCAACACCCAGAGGACGTTCCTCAGGACTTACAGTCCCCAATACAGCTGAAGTTAGGGATGAAGCGCTGGTAATATCTGACCATTCCCAAAAATACCTGCATATCCTGCTTGCTGTTGGGTGGAGTCATTTTATGTATAGCTTACACCTTGGCTGATTGAGGTCACAGCCCTGTGACATCAACCACGAACCCCAGGTACTCCAGCTGAACCTTAAGACTTGGCATTTCTGAGCTTTGATCTTTATGTTGGCCCTAGCGAGCTGGCTGAACACAGCTTTTAGATGATCGAGGTGTTCAGAGAAGATTTTGGAGAAAACATTAATGTTGTCAAGGTATACAAGGACACACAACAGTTTTAGGTCCCCCAGAATAGTATCCATTGCTCGTTGAAATGTAGCTGGAGCATTGTACAGCCCTTTCAGCATCCAAATTGGTTGGAAAAGACCTTTGGATGTGATTACAGTGCACTTCTCCTGCTCCGCTGGTGGTAACTCAATTTGCCAGTAACCTGAAATCAGGTCCATAGCTGAGAAGAACTGAGCTCCTCCTAGTCAATCCAAAGCTTTATCAATCCGTGTCAAGGGATAGGAGTCCTTTTTGGTGATGCTGTTGAGCTTTCAGTAGTCTATTACTATGCGGTTTGTGCCGTCCTTCTTTTTACAATCAGAACGGGTGAAACCCATGGACTTTTGGATGGTTCAAGCATCCCTTGCGCTAATAGCTTGTCAATTCCTCAGTTACAACTTCTTCTTCCACCCTTGATCAGCGGATCAGCCTTGACCTGATGGGAGATGATCTCCAGTGTCCAGCCTATGAACCACCCCCACGCACATCCTAAATTGTGGACATTGACAGCGAAAATCCCTTTATATCTTTGAATAAAGCAATAGCCCTATCTTTCTGTGGTTCTGACAGCCCCATTAATTTGTTGTGGGATACAACGGTCATTACATTGAGCGGTGGGTTGAAAGGCAGATCAAATTCCTTCAGCGACCCAAATTCATGAACTGAAAGAACCTCCTCAATGGGGAATAAGTGTAAGTATGCCACTATTTGGTGGTGGCGGATTTGCAGGGGTACTGTTTGTAGATTTTCAAGTTAACGTTGATCTCCTCTTGCCCTGGTAATATAATGCCCAGGGCCACGTGGGCTCCAACCATGATTGCTGATATGGCCTAATAACCTCCCCATAGAGTCCGTCCAGAATTTCAACCACCAACACAATGTTCAGTATAACTTGATGCCCAGATGGAATAGATATATATCTGGCTGCTCTCAGCGGCAACCCTTGATATCCATAAATCTGTAGAGGAAGGGCTCAAGTTTTACTATTTAATTACCGGTAGAATACTGGGATTACTCCATCACTATACACAAGATTGATATTCCACATATTCACTGAATCATTTTGGCACTCCACTAGAGGTGAAGTGAATTGGGATGCACTGACCCAATATTTCAAAAGTCTCATTTGTCATATCAATAACAGCAACATAGTGTCTCAAGAAAGCAGTTCCGATTAGCAGATCATAATGGCTATTTGGTAACACTATAGCTGGGGCTACCATGATAATAGAACCAAACCGCAGGGGAAGCGCACTGTATGCTCCCTTGGAGACTGTATTTTCCGCTTCAGCAGTGCCGTATACCATCCAGTGTTCCACATCTGGTTTTAATGACAACTTGGCCACCAATTTTGTAGAGACTATATTGACGGGGGCACCAGTATCTATGATGGCATGGACTCAGGTCTTAGCTACAACTAGATCACAGTAAGTACATTCAGAGTAAGACACATCTTGACTGTTTATAACATGTACATCTAAAGAATCCCTGTTTTAAAGAAACACAAATCCCTTTACCAATTCTGGGGTATTGTTTAATAATAGTTTTGACTGGAAGAGCGGCGCTCACTACTTGCAAAAAAGGTGCACCTAAGGAGGGGTCTAACTTTTCAGGGGAAAACTGGTTGAACATTTGGCATGCATATGGCTCAACCTGCATTGAGGACCCCTCTTCTGCCGTATCCATGAATCGCATTTTTGTTAGCACATTTACCCTCCAACTGGCTGATGGTATAGAAAAGCATCATCATACCAGGAAACATCTGCTAGTTGTGTAAGAATAAGTTCAGATGGGACGTTTTGAGTCAAATTAGCGGAGGTAGATAGTACCATCTCTACTACGCTCTGACTTTTCCCTGATTATACTGCTCTCAAAATAGGTACTGAACCTGATGATTAAGACAACTACTAGCCAGGTGCCTCAGCTGACCGCACAAAATCAATTAACTCTATGAGACCTGCGTCCTTAAGTGTTGTAAAATGGGCCACCAAAAAGGTGGACTGGTATCAAACAGTGTAACCAGGCCCATCCTGGGATGTGAACTGCTGTTGGCAACTTGGTTGAAAACGAGGCTGGTGATGATAATAAGGCCAGGGAATGCCAACCGGGTGCTGAACAGGGAGGGATGATTCCTCCATATAAATAAGGCTAGCAACGGAGGCAATAGGGTTCCGCTCTATACTGGGTGGAGGGAAGGTAGTAGATAACCTGCGTAGAATCTGAACAAGTTTAAGCAAAGGTACATCAACCTCTAATAATGGAGCCAAAACATTAAAAAGCTCTCAGTATGGTTTCACAGCAGATGTCAACACTATGATTGTGTCACATTCAGTTAAAACTCCTGCCCCAATTAACACATGGGCTTCTGCTGAGAATCAATAAGCAAACGCAGTGAGGGTCTCATTATGGTGAAACTCAATGGTTAAAAACTCAGCTTTTCACTGCGACATTTTTGCAGATCCGCCAAGAAAAACACAGCACCGTCTCCTTAACTTCATGGTAGGAAATGGAAATAGCTGAGAGGTAACAAATCACTTGATCAGCACTCCCAACATCCAAAGAGGAGAGCAATAATTTCGCCCTTTGTCAATCTGAAGTACCTTCAGTTGCAAACTTAAATTGGTGAAAGAACCTATGAATATTTCATTCACAATCAAATGGCAGCAACTTATCACTGTAAACATTCTGAATCAACTCCTCTTTCCTTTTGAGCACAGTATCTAACACGAGTCTCAACTCCTCATATGTAACAGGCCCAGCATTTTGTGCAGATTTTTATTTGACCGAGGCAAGCTGACCAGGGGACAGGCATACCAAAAGAAAGAAACGAAAGAAAGAAATGACATGAAACCTGAACAGGGTCAACTCTGTCAAAGAAAGTTTTTCCACCTCCGAATTGGGACTCAAATTTTTCTGCTTACATCATGGGTAAGGTTTTCGTGTAATTAGACCTACTAACTGCTAATAGCTTCCTTTGGTTGGCACTCTGATCGATTTTTGAAGGGCAGGAATTGAACCTGCAACCTTCAGGTTGGTAGCCGTATGCCCTACTGACTCGCCTTTCACCCCTAGCATTTTGTGCAGATTCCTTATCAAAACAACCTGGATGCAACATAGCTGGCAGCTGAGTTTTCATTGTATTGTTATTGGTCAATGGGCCCCCTGTAGTGAGCAGCACTGTTATAAAATCAGTAGTATCTGGGAGATACGCCAATGGATATTTGCACAGGGTTTGACTCACTGAGCAATCAGGACCAATGATATGATGATCGTTGTCCTCAACACAACAGAATAAACTTATAATAAATATGGAGCACTCGCTCCCTCAACTCTCTTTTATTTAATATCTTAATACAGCGGATTCTCGCTGTTACACTCACTCTAAAACTACTAACAACTTAACTTCCTCAAACATCCCGCTTGTATGGTAACAACTTCATATGGTACCGCTTTCATGGCTTAGTAATTCACTTCACCATATCTCATTAGTTCTGCCAATTATTCATTTGTCAATTCACAATTGCCCAATTTGGCTTGCCCAACAACCCTATATCGCCTCATTTGAGGCGCTCAATTAGTTATATTCATAACAACTTGGCGGATTCCATCCATTCCACCATATTGACTTAGGTCTTATTTTCCATTCATATCAGAATTGCAATATTTTTCTGTCTGGGCTGTTTTAATTATAATTATCTTTAACCTTATGGGTGTTTTTGGATAATATCATGATTGATGTAGGTGAATTTTTAATTAAAAATGTTCTTCAAGTGTCCTTTACCTTCAATGGCTTCTACTCCTAGCTGGTTTGTGTCAGCTTCATCCTCACTAAGCTCCCCTAGTTAAAGTTCACCCTCAGGGTTCTGGTGATCTTGTTAATCAGTTTATTCAAATTGACACTTCAAATGGCTGCTGAGAGGTCAGACGTCTCCTACAGCTTTCAATATTTATCTGGCAAGAAGTTTCTGACGCCACTTTTAATGCGTCAAGTTTCAAAGTTCCCTTTGGGTTTTGATAAGTTGTCCAATGCTGGGTAATCACTCCTGACTCCTATAAAGATTAATTCATGGGATTTAGAGACATTACAGCCATTTGTTGCTTTATTGTGAGGGTCTCTCCCAAATAACACTTAATAAGAGATTTTAAAGCTTGAGCTACAGAAGTAAGGTTATATAATAATTTCTTTATTGACCAGCTTCGATATTCACTTAATGCTACTAGAATTTACCTGCCTGTCTTTTAGTCCCCTATTCAATATTTCTGCACTTGTGCTGCCCTTTGTAAATAAGTTTCCCCTTGTGGTATAGGTGAATTCAACCAAAAAATATAGTAAAAATAAAAAAGGTTTATTATCTTGAAATTTATTTAAGGTATGCCGACCAGGGGGAAGACATTACCAAAACCGAAAATCCAACAAAACAAACCAAAGTATGAATCAACTGCTCTAGCTGAGCAGCGAGACACACAAAAAACAATAAAAATAACCTACCAGGTGGCATAGTGGCGAGCCACTTATCTTACCATGGTGGAGGGGAGGGGGATCAAACGGATTATCCATTTCAACTTCAACATTGAAGAGGCGAATCAATGCTGAGAGCAAGGGGTTTGGTCATCCGCAGGATGAGGTTCAATGTGGAATAGATAATTGTTAAATTTGTCACTGACAATTTGGGCCTATAGCATGGCCTTCATAAATTTAGCAACGTGGTGTTCAGCTTTGATATGGGCGTCAGGAAGCTGTGCAAATTTTGTAATGTTGGCTCTGGTGTTTCATGTGAATTGGGAAATTTCCGCCAGTTCATCAACATGCTTGACAGCTTGGTGGCAGTTTCATGGAAGCATTCGATTTCCTCTTTTGTGACATCAGGGGAATTGGGGGTATAAGGTGACATGTCCCCTTCCTTAAATTCAGTGACAGATTTTGCCACTGCTTTAGGAGATGGTGACTTTCAGGTGAGGCAACCGTGGCCTCAACAAACGGATGGTCACTCTAGAAAGAGGTAACGGTGGGTTTAGGGACATATTTTTGGGAGGGAATGGGGCAATGAAGTCTAAATTCATAAAAGGCTCTAAATTAAGTGGTAATTCTGGAGGTGGGACAATTTCATCAGATTTGGTCGCTTCATCCAATAAGTCCCAGGGATTCTGGTTAATTGTGATTTGTTCAGAGAGATGTGGCTGTGGTTTGGTAAGTTTTTGGGTGGTAATTTGTTTGGATTG
This sequence comes from Massospora cicadina, assembly GCA_022478985.1. Classification (NCBI taxonomy): domain Eukaryota; kingdom Fungi; phylum Entomophthoromycota; class Entomophthoromycetes; order Entomophthorales; family Entomophthoraceae; genus Massospora; species Massospora cicadina. The sequence continues at coordinate 19,955 of JAKSZP010011238.1, read as the reverse complement.
AATTTGGGTCCAAACCTGTTCCCAATTGGTTGGATTTAGAGAAAATTGGCTGGCTTGTGTTTTGGTTGCAAAAATTTTTCTGATTTTTGAGCGTTTGGCTGGAGGGGGTGGGGGCAGCCCGAATTTCCACATACAAGCTGTAGGTGTGTCCTCATGGGTAAGTTTGGCAATTTTTGCATTGTTTAAACTGTCTTGTCATGTTTTTATGTCCAATTCATGGCATAGGGGGCAAACTGTGTGACTGTTGCTAATGCGAGCCTAAAAGAAGTGGTCTGGTGAAGATGGGATATAGGCGTGCGGTAGGATGTGCTGGGCTAGTGTTGGCTGGTGGGGGGTAATGGCGGCCATCACCTGAGGTGCCGCTAGGCGCTCAGCACCACTCAGGACAAGGAAGTGGAGGATGAGGTCTGTGCCATAAGTGAGCAGCCCTGACATCAACTCCTCATAAAGTGCTTGAGGGGAAAGGTGTGAGGGAAGGTTTGCATAGGACACCATGAATGTGGTATCAGTGAGGAGGCGTGTACAGGTGGTGGTGTGTTTTTATAAATTAAGGGCGTTGTTGCTGCTGCAGCTGAGTCCTATTCAGTGAGGAATCCAATATCAAAATAGCCCTTGTAAGGGCGAAAATTAACAAATCCTGATGGTGAAGAGGTGGTCATTACTAGCTCAATTATCGCTTTGTCAGCATATGGGAAGAGATGTCCATACTTAACATGGAGGCAAAAGAAAATATTGGATAAGAGTAGGGCTAGGGGGTGAGGGCAGGTTGGGGGACTTGCGCAAGGTGCAGCATCAAGTCCCTCAGAGGGACAATTGGACAGATGCATTTGACAGGCTGGATGTGCCAGTCTGCATGCGTTTGCCTGTTGGGCGATAAACACTACCAGGTGGAGTTCTACTGCCCCACACTGGGGCAGCAGGTGGTGGATCTAAGGACATGAAATGAAAAATGAGTTTGGTGAGGCAGTAGTGGAAAATTTTACCATTTTCTATAAATAATGTAAAAGTGATGTCAAGAAGAAGAAAAGTCAGATTTCCTAATTTTAAATTTAAATTTATTGTGGGGAAGGCTGACCATGGGATGGACACTTCCGAATATGACTCAGAAGAGATAAAACTTAGTACCAGGGAAGGCACCCCAGAGAAGCGATGCTATCTTTTGTTGCCAGAGGGAACGCCACTTATGGGGAGGGGGAGGGAACGTGTAGAGGGGCCGTAGCCACAATTGAACACGTGTGGAGGAAGGGGTCTGATTTGATGAACCAGACTGGGAACCAGGAGGAGAACAGCTGTCGGCGACGCGGTGGGAGGTATCCAAACATCCACGCTTGAAAGTGGTCCACCAAATGAGACCGGAATCTGTGGACAGCTTCTGGGAGGGTGGGGGTAAAGCCTGAGATGGCATCTAAGACAATAGTGTGGATGGTCCACATGGCGATTGCAACCACCAAAGCATAAAGGGAGGGTGGAAGAGAGGGGGCCATTGATAGATCAAACATATCTCTTGACAGACTGAAGGGATGCGTTTGATCCTGGCCCAGCAGACGTTGAACTTCGTGCCATATCACTTTAGAGGTAGGGCACTTCTCCAGGCGGTGGAACAGCGTTCCGTACTGGCCACACACGACACAGGATGAGTGTAAAGCGTTAGAGCGCTCAGTTGTATGATACACCCGCCTCAGGCAGCGCCACACATGGGAGCGGATTTGAGGCTGCAACAGAGGATGGTGTACGTATTTCCAGATAGTTTTTTGGGTCTCAATGGAGTAAGGGATGTCCATCATGTCCAGGTAGTCCACCCTGGATAGGACTTGGGGCTGAATGGGGATCATGCCATCATGGATGGGTAGCCCCTGAACCTCTTGTGTGAACTGAGGAGAGGTGCGGCCTCTTCGGGTTGTATGTCCGCTAATACGAATTCTCCACTATGCGCTCCGCATGGAGAGTAGGATTCGTTTGTAGTGGGTTTTAGTCCCGTGAGAACCTGTGGCTGATGTGTGTGATGCGAGGTATTTCATCAGGGAGTGGGGGTTCGATGGATTGTTGAGGCCCAAGGCGCGGGAGAAGATGGAGCAGGCTGCGCGGGACCAGTGTTGGGAGGGGAGTGTAGGGGCGGTGATGGCCGCGATCCAGGTGCCCAGGATCTTGGCAGCATGGGCTTTGAAGTTAAGCAGGCCCATGCCACCATGATGATGGGGGCCAAACATGACCTCTATGCCGTACTGGTGGAGGGCGGCCTGACCAAAGCTATCCTTGCAGCAAGGCATACAAGGATTTGAAGAAGCTTGGGGAGAAGGGGATGGCGTGGGCTCTGAACCAGACTTTGGAGAGGAGCATAGAGTTGGCTAAAACAACCCTGCCAGTAAGGGAAGTAGGGTGGGCTCTGAGAGAGGCGATTTGCTTCATCACGTTGTCCAGAATACGGCACTCCATTACTGCTGACGCATATCCACCTGCCTCCATCCACACGCCCAGATGGCGCACCAGTCCTATGGTAGGTCGTGGCACAAAGGGGAGCACCAGTGGGGCGGTGTGTGTTGAGTTAGTAGGGCGAGGACGTGGGCGAGCAGATGGTCCGGGTTGTGAACTAATTGCTGGGGTCCAGCAGTTCTGAACTGACCAAGGAGGATGATTTCAGTTTTGGAGGCGTTCAGTGCCGCTTTGCTTACCCGGGAATACTCCTGGATGATAGCTTCAAGCGCGCGTGCATCTTGATTATTAGACACCTCAACCACACAATCATCTGCAAACGCCATTATATTGACTAAGGCTTGGCCTGTCACATGGACCCCGGTGAGTTGGGTATTCGCATTTTGCAGTAGTGGGTCAAGGCTGAAGTTGTATAAGAGTAGGATGAGGGGGTCCCTTGTCGCAAGCCCCTTTGAGGGCGGACTACTTCCGTTAGGAAGCCTGGGTCACGCACTGCAATTGTCGAAGATTCCATGAGCAGCATCACCCAGTTGATGAAGCGAGGGGGTAGGCGGAATTGATGGAGGCAGGCCCTGAGGTATTCCCAGTTTACTCTATCATAGGCCTTCTGTTGGTCCAAAAATACAAGTGCCTCAGAGGCTGTGGACTGACATACATTAACCAGAGTGCACATTATCCCAAATCGACCTTCTGGGTATGAAACCAAATTGTTCTGGGGAGATGGTGGCAGATGCTACAGTCCCTAAACGGTTAGCCATGATTTTTGTTAAAATTTTAGTGTCTGTGTTTGTTAGAGAAATGGGGCACCAGTTGGATAAGTCTAGCTTATCCCCTTTCTTGAAGAGTGTGATGGTAAAGGCCTCATGTCCTCCTAGTAGGAGGCGCGTTTCCAACAGGCTTTGGTTAAGTGAGGCGAGCAGCAATGGGGATATATATTTGAAATACTTTTTGTAGAACTCATATGGAATGACATCTGGGCCTGGGCATTTTTGGTTTGGTGCACCGCGAATGGCTGTCCATAATTCGGTCGGAGTAATCAAATTCATTATTTCTGGGTACCAGAAAATGGTGCAGATGTGGGCTTGGTCAAGAAATTCTGCCACTTTGGCTAGCTGAATTGGATTGGATTGGTACAACTCGGAGTAATACTTTTATGTTTTGATTGCCACTTCAGCTGGCATATCCACAATGGAATCATCCGATCTTTGCACCTGTGTGCAGGCCACGCTCTGGAATGGTGCGAAAATTTTAAAAGAAATATGTGGTGCACTTGTCACCTTTTGTACTGCGTGTGGCCCTATACTGAACACAAACCTGATGTTTGTGTTGCCTTTTGAGTGCGTTGAGGTGGGCGGCTGCCTCCACCCACTTCCAGCCCCATGCAGAGCTGTATCCTGTAGCTGGTATGTTGGACTCCAGGTGTGCCAACTCTGCCAGAGCATGCGAAATGACCGCCGATGTGGCTCATGAGCATCTGGAGGAGAGATGGCGAGAGTGGCAGATGGTGTCATCTTTGAAAGTTGCCCATGTGAAAATGGGATCCGCGCAAAATGGTGCAACAAACTTATTTGCCAAAGTTGCCACTTCCACCCACATGGAAAATCCTGGTGACACGAGCTCGGAGGGGCGGATTTTGCACCAATGTGGGGCCTTAGCAGCTGTGACAGGTAGGTGGTAGGTTAGTGAGACCAGTCGATGGTCAGAGAATTCCATTTTTGTTGTTTTGAAGTGGGAGATGTGGGGTTGGAATTTCACCGGCGTTAGGATAAGGTTAATTCGGGTTATGGGCCTTAGTTGGCCATTGTGGATGTGGGGACGCATCATGTTTTTGAGGAGTGAGGCATGTCGCAGCAGCATATCAATTAACCCAAGGGTGGCCTTTAGAACGTGCAGTTCTATATGACCCTGGGGGGCGTGGGGTGAGGAAGGCCACCAATCCGTTGGTGTGTTTAGCCAACAGTTCATGTCACTGACTAGGAAAGAGTCTGGGGTAGTGGGAGTGATTTGACCAACAAGAAAAATTCCTGATGCTCGCATGCACCAGTATGGGGTATAGATGTTGATGATTGCATGCGCTACGTCAGCCCACGAGAAAGTGACAACCAGAACTCGGCCATTTAAAAATGTTTCTGAAGATAAAAATTTGAAAAAATTATTTTTCCAAATTAGCACCCCACAGTGCTTCGACCAAAAGGATAGGGATTGGAGGAGCATTGTTTTCCAAGCTTCCTCAGAACCTCATGGACAGTGGGACTCCTGGATGGCCAGGATATCCATGGGTAAATTGTTTTGTAAAAAACTAAGTTTCCTAGCCTGGGATGGGGAGGCCTTGAGTCTGGCGAAATTCAGCATCACTAAAGTGAAGGTTTCTTCCATCGCACCTTAGGTGCAAGGGGATGGGCACCCAGGCCCACCAGCCTCCTCTATATCCCCATGGGCCTTAACAGCAGTGTGGGTGTTAGCAGCAACGCTATCGGGGTTTTTGTTAATTTTTGTGGAAAGAGTTGCATTGGCTTTAGCCTTCGCTTTTTGTTTTCCAGATGTTGGACGAATTTTTTGCAGTGCGGATGAGTTTGGTGCACCGTTGAGCAGGTCAAAAGTTTTTTTCAGTTGGGATGGGTCCCCAGTCAGTTTCGACTGGAGCTTGGGTGCAATGATTGGGTGAGTTCAAATCCCCCATTGGATCCTCAGATTGAGTGGCCCTCTCAGCATGGGCTTCCCAATCTGATTGGTTGATGGATTCCTGAGTTGCTTCTGCCGCGAAGGTTTCCATATCCTCCTGGAGTTGTGAGTATGGGATAGCGGTGGTGGCTTTGGCCGCTTCCTTGGCCGCGGCCCTGCGGGCCTGCTTGGCCTTCTTCCACTCTTGTGGGGAGATAGGCTTTACCAGTAGGTAGCAGCCTTGTGCTCCCCACGGGAAAGCCTCTTTGGTGCTTGCAGTTGGTTCATAGTGCACCTCTCCGCTAGCCATAGCCGCCAAGGGGTGCTCTTGGAATGTGACACCCTCCTTGGTGGGGCATGTGTGTGCCTTATGGCTGAACGCGTCACAGTGGGTGCAGATGGGGGGCACGCTGTCCACGGTCACCTGGAATGGGTGGGTAGTATGCCCTGTGATATCAATAATAGTGGAGTGCAGGATCTGGGTTAGGTCCTTCGCAATCTCCTCAGTTGGGGTCAGGACTGCGATGGCTTTGCCAGTGCACAGGTGTGGCATCAGCATAAAGTGTTGCATTTTTGAAAGATTGTATTTCGCCATATATGGTGAGACCATCTTTCAGGTGTTGTTCCAAAATGTCACGTTTTACCATAGTAGGCAAAAAGTCAAACGTGAGGAAAATTTGGTTCGATTTTGTCTATCTGGTGCATTTAGTTTCGACAACCCATTGCCCTTCAGGGAGGTCGACCTCTACATGCACCACCGCAGCCTCGTCTGCTGCCTCTTTGCTTTTGAAACTTAGGTCCAGCCAACCGCGTGACATGGAGTGAGGTTCAATGTACACCGCGGTCAGAAAAATTGTGTGCACATCTTCACAAAATTTTTCCCATAAGGCTGTTTGTTGGATGTCCAGAAACATGCAGACTCCGAATTCCACCAATGAAAGTGGCTGGGAGTGTGGTGTGTTGATATACTGGTTGCATCGTGCTTGCCATGCGAGTATCTCTGGGGAAATAGTGACCGCCAGTTTTTTTAAATTTTTGTCTATTCCTCCAGTTTCTCCAGGGCGCTTTTGAACATTGGAGGCCACAGGCCTTCCACCTGCTCCTCTTACCCTACTTGCCCAACTGCTCCATGACATGGGCGCAGACTAATCTCCTCTGTGAGATTATTAAACTAGATTCAGTCTTGAATTGAATAGGTTGCAAAAATGATTGCAACAAGAAAAAAAGTTTCAGATTTCCTAATTTTAATCTCAGGTTTTATTAGGATTTAAAGGATCTATATGTAGCTTACCCCACAGTAGTGAGAATAATGTGTTTTTATTCCTGCTATACCACCAGACCTCTTGTGGCTGAGCAAATATCTTGTCCCAAAGTTCCACAAACAAAAGTACATTTTCAATTTGTTCCTCTTCTGCATCAGTTTCTGTGAAGAATAGTTTTTTTAGTGTTCCAATTGTATTGATGCCCTTTCTTTATACAATGGAACACCTTGAGTAAATGGAGGATAATCTAATTTTTTTTTCTGATCCAAAATGCCCAAAGTGAGAACATGGAATTAACAAAATACAATGGGTTAGTATATAGCAAGTGAGAATAGCTAAAATAACTAATTATTGACTATCAAATTATCTTTCCTATCAGTGTAACCTTCCGAGCATAGTTATATGGATTAAAAAGTAAAACTTAATCACCCAAAGTAGTTTGCTCTGATGTCATTGGATCCCCTGATGGCTGCCTTAGTGTGGGGCAGTGGCGAAACTTTCCCTTACCATTTTCCGTCTGACAGGAAACGCGCTCAGGTTAGCTCGCCAAGTTATACCAAACCCCTGGATGATTCATTTCTCCCAAGGATCTTGACGCCCACCTCACTCAAACCCAAGTGGTGCCCTGTTGCCCCTGGTTCTCTCCTGGAGCAACATGCGTTTTGGCCTTAGGGTCAAATATGAGAAACCATTCCCCTACAATGACCAAGCCACTATTGAAATGGCTCAGGCAGTGATGCATCCCACCTGTTTTATTGACTTCCGCCCTTATAAAGGTATTTTGATCTCACTTTCACCTGTGAAACTGATGCCGCCACTGCAGAAACTGTGCCCCTGGTCTTCCAGTATACTCCTCTCCAAACATTTGGACCCAGCTCCCAGCGGACACTACTTTGGTGGTTCAGTTCGCTGGTTTGCCCACCAACCTTCCCCCTGAGGTGCTCCACCAGGAGCTGATAGAAGGTTTGGCAGTCTATGGCTACAACCCCATCTTGCAATTTGTGGTCCCAAATGGGGCCACACGCCTAGCTGGGCCTCGGAAATATGCCACAATCGGCCCTGAAATATACAAAATTTCCCCATTGATTCCTCCATGCGCCTCTATCCCCTCTGCCCCTGACCATACGTTCTGGGCCTGTGTCAAGGGCGGACGGATGATCTGTCCATCCTGTTTTGAGTTGGACCACTTAAAATGCAAGTGCCCATCCCTAGCTGCTTCTGATGGCGCTGATAGTTTTTCAATGGCCACCAATCTGCCACCCACCCTGCACCAATTCCAGATATAGGTACAATCCTACCTCCCCCTCCCCCCAAATCCTGATGATGCAGCTGCACCTGAAGCCATCTAACAGCCTCCTCCTCGCCCCAGTGCCACAAACGCTACACCAAATCTAGCATAGGATTGGACCCCAGTTTAATCCCATGCATCCTCCAGAGAACCAACCAATCCTCAACAATATGCTGATTCACCAATTCAATTCAACCAGAACCCATGGGAGTTCTTGGATGAAATCAACGAAATAGGTTATATCATTGAAGAACCATCTCTGCAAGTTGACCAGTTCTGCAATGCAAAATGGGACGTAGAATTCCCCCTCATTTATATGCCCCACAGCCAAATGCCAAATCATTCTACAGTGACTACCAGCTTGCAGTAGAAGCAGCCACCACACCAAATTGCCATCCTCTCCGCAAAGCTGCCACCAAATCAGTTGCGACGCTCACAGGAGGGATTCCACCTCCTGTTATCCCCATAAATCTTACTCCAAAAAGTAAGATTAATATGAAATATTTACACAAAAATGTCAACGACGGTATCCAGTACGTGGTAACTGTAGGATGGAGTCAAAAGCTAAGATTACCTGAACCAATATTGCCATGTTCGTTAAACTACCAGACGCCCACATTAAAGCTAAAAAAGCCTTAGCCAAATATATCACTGCCATTTTTATGGTTGTCAATTTCTTGGAAGTATCAAACAATAAAGGTATTGAACTACATGATGCTGATGCCCTGACGCCCTTGCTTTCTGCCTTGACATGTACCCTATTCTGAGATGAGGAAGCTGCTTCTGAAGATGAGCCCCCTGATCCCCCTCCCCTTCTGCCATGGAGGGAAAATTGGTCTCCCCCGCTGCCCACCTGGTTGGTTGTTTTGTTCAGTGTGTCTCACTCAATCCGTTCATTTTGGCGTTTTGTTTGATTTGATTAGTTATGTTAGTTTATAGTTTTAGTTTTTAGTTCAGTAATGTCCGTCCCCTGGTCAGCTTACCTCGTTTAAGTAAAAAAAGACTATCAAATTATGGGAATTTGGAAAGTCTTATTGTCATGCACTAGCTAAAATTTTGCGCTTTGATGACATTTTAGGGCCATTCCAAATTTTGAAAGTTATCCTGGGCTTAATCCCCTAGATTGATCCCCACTCTTGCATTATAGACTTGTATTGATGAAGGCTTTTTCCTCCAATTTTTTATTTATATTAATTAAGTGTCTCTCAGCAGCGCCTTCTTTCTTGAGGAATCTGCTTTTATTTTTTTCTGAGAACAAATCTTAATTAAAAAATGAAACCTTGTGAGCTGCATTATTTGACTTATGATTTCCATTTTGAGCCTATATGGCATTGTGGCTCTTACTGCAGCTGCCTTTGGGGAATTTTCTCACACATAGGCTCTAAGGACAGTCCTTTCCTATTCCTTGGTGCTTCACTATTCAAATTGACTATTGAAATTAAATATAACGACTATCTCATACAACACCTTAATTTTGAGGTCTTTAAAATCTACTGAGATAATATAATACTTTCTGTCTGACCTTTTACATAGTCTCTTCAGCCACAAAGCTTTTCAAGTAGTGCTTTATTGGGAAGCTGCTCTGTTTGTTTGTGGGAATCTCGTTTAACTGTTTTCAGACTTCCTGTTCACATTTGAGGTCAAGTGCTTATTTGTAATCTGCTGATTAGGCTGTGAACAATGTCGCAGATGAAACTATCCTATCTAAATGAAAATTGGCAGGTTAAGTAATGACAGAGGGTAGGGGAATTGATGGTTTGGGATTAATTTGGTAAAATCGTGTTGCAGCAGCCACCCAGAACTTTCCAATAGTGTTATTCAAACCTGAAATCTTTTCCAGAGGTAGGGCTCATAAGTTAGCGCTCCTCTTTGACTAAAAGGGGTGTATTTCATGTCAAGCCTAATTGCTGCGGATCAAGCCCTTACAATATCTTTTCAAAGTATGGGTTCCATCCTCCTTTGAAACCTAACTAAGGCGAAATTTTTATGGTAAGTTCTTGATAGCTGTAATGCTGTCTGTCATGTAAGAGGGGACGCGAGTGCCTTGAGGTTGTTGGCTCAGAATTCTTCAATTAGATTGTGTAAGTTTGTGCAATCACAGGAGGGAACCCAAATGTTCTTTTATCCTGAGCACCCCTTCCACACAACCAGATAGTGGATCCACGTTTGACTTGCTGCAAGTCCAAATCTTCACCACCTCAAACTCCAGTACTCCTTCTTTTATGTTGGGCTCAGCATCCGCTGGCATCTTTCCTTTAAAGTGAGACAGCAAGGAGACATGAGAGGATGTAGGTTTCTTCCATTGTGTTGGAAGTTCAAGTAAAAGGACCCTTTAATTTAATAATCTTCTAATGTAAGCAGCCCTGCTTTCTTAATTGCCAGTTCCTATATAAACCTAAAGATGTTAGGAATCATGTCCACTATAACGAAATCTCCTATTTGGTAGTTAGGGGCCATGCGAAGCATCCTGTTGTTGAACTTTTGGCATCATATGTTGACTTGGTCAAATGCTTATGAGTTTGTTGATGCACCCTCTGGATTTTTGCTTTGAAGTTGTTCGCCACTGGGATATTGGTGCATATCTAGGGGCCAATGGTGAAGGTTGGCTGTAACTAGGTTGGCGTACATTGACAACATCCTGTTAATATGTAAAGGTATTAATTTTATGATAATTGGGCTAGAGGGAAATCAGCCACCCAAGTATCCTGGGATGTGGTAGCGTAGCACCAGAGGTACTGTTCTAACAATTGTTTTGTCTGCTCTGTTTGTCCATCATATAAATGAGTAGTACCCCAACAATCTGCATTGTTTTATTCTTAGCTTCTCACACTGAAAACCCAAAATTATGAAATAAACTGCAGCCTCTGTTGGTGATCATCTCCTTTTATTATTTTTTTTATTAATTTGTGGCAAGTCGACCAGGGGATGGACATTAGTAAAAGAAAGAAAGTAAACAGTGACATGAAACCTGAGCAGGGTCAACTCCATTGACTAAAGCTTTACACCTACAGAATGGGACTCAGTTATTTCTAGTTACGTCATGGGTAACGTTTTCATGTTGTTGGACATAATAACCGCCAATAGCTCCTTTGGCTGGCACTTCGATTGATGTGCAAAGTGTGGGCAGGAATTGAACCTGCAACCTTCAGGTTGGTAGCCAAATGCCCTAACAACTAGACTTCCAACTCTTAGTGTTCACCTTCTGTGGAACTCTAAATAGTGAGAAAACGTGGGCCATAAATAGACGCGCCATGTCTTTTTCCATAGTTGTTGTCAAGCAAGGGGGAATATGGCAATTTCCATAAAAAAATCTACCACCATCATGACCATGTTGAACCTTTTTAAGTTGGCAGGGCCATGATATGTCCATTGATATAGATGTCCATGGCCCGCTGCATGATGGAGGGGGTGTAGGAGGCCGTTCTGGTCCATTTATTCTGACTTTGACTGTGTGCAGAAAAAACACTCCTACCAGTTTTGGACGTCCTTTGTTATCAAATTCCAGACAAGCACTCTTTCTATCATTTGATGCATTTTAATGCTATGATAGGCCTATGGTTGATGGGCTGTGATGCTCTCTTTGAATCAGGAATGCAAGGAGGGGACTCATACTCAATTAAGGAATTATATCACCATATGTTTTTGGTTTTACCATCTAATAAACTCTTGCCAGCGTCTATATTGTCTTGTAGTTATTAATCTTCATGGTTAGCAGTTTAAGCTGGCGAACTCCAAATATACGATGGAGGTTTAGGCATCAATTGGATTAAAGTCTAGTTTATAAGGTTGGTTTAATCAGTAAATTAGTATTGTTATCAAGGGCGGTGGTTGGAATAGTTGGTGGGTATCAAGGTTTAAGGGAAGCGTGTTGGTGAAAAATATGGCACCCACGTTAGAGGGCTTGGACAGGACTTTTTCTGGAGGGTTCACCATTACCAGCTCTGTCTTTTAAGGGTACAGGGACAGAGAGGGGCTATGTGTCATGGAACCAGCTAATGAAAGTTGAGCTTGCCTGCCAGTCGGGATAAGTGAGAACCCAGAAGGCAGGCCAGAATGCTGGGGGCATAACCTTCTATATGAATTGTTATCCGGCAAGAAGAAAAAGTGATTGAGAGATGATGGCTACCAATTACTATTATCACCATTCAATAAGCATCCAAGTTTTATTTGCTGTGGTGACCGTAGATTACTCTTCTGTCAACTCTGGTGGTCCAACAGAGAGCCCTTAACACGCTGAGGTATCACGGGTTGCTAATCATGTAGAAAAGTTTTGAAACTTTGCCCATCGGGGGAAAAGTATCTCCAATAGCAATGGTACATCATGACGCCAGATGGCGTCCAAAAAGAGGGGGCATCCTCAACAGACCACTGACTCGTCAACTTTAAAGGATAGAAGGTAGAAACGTGTTGATACTGGCCACTAAAGCCTTATCATTATGCAACTTTAGGAACATGGCACTTATTGAGCGGCCACTATGATAGCAAATAAAAATTTAACTGGTAAACAGTAAGGTGGAATCTGTTGCATATTAATTTAAAGTTTAAAATTGACTGCCAACTGTACATGTGAGGGACAAATGTCTTAATTCACGGGGAATTAAGGAAAAATGGGGTTTTCATGAACTAAGGATGTGCAATCCAAAGAATTCTGCAGGATCATTGTTTCACAACTAACTTGACAATAAATCAACTTTTTGTTGGCCAGCCAACTATTGCTAAAATTTTCGCCACTAAATTTTTTATACCACCATGATTTCTCTTGGTAGATCAGCAACGCTTTGTCCAGCGGGTGACTGGTTGCACCCATGACCAGGCTGTATAAGGATGCTCCCGTTAAGTATCAAATAATCTCACAACCCTTGAAGGCCCTGGTGTGGGAACCACCTCTTCTGGCAGAAGGTAAACACCCTGGCAAGGTCCAAACCCAGTTTCACCACAACAAGCACAATTCTGCCACACCACAATTTATTAGTTTTTGGCCCCCCTCAGCAGAACCCAAACTTATCGCAGAGGTGTAATGCCCACTACCTTCCCCCAGGCGGCAGCTTCTTACCGCCACCACCTCTACACACATACCTAATCCGTTGCACCAACTCTTGAGTAGTGAGGTAACGGGAAAGGGGAAACTTTGAGGGGGTACGCTATCACCCACCTTTTGTCCACCACATGGGCCAAATCACCCTGGGTCGCAAGAGAGACGGATGCCTTCTTTGCCCCATTCTTTGTTTGGAACAGGATTTCCATGCAGTTCAGATGCAGGCGGTGCTCCCATAGACTTACATTATTCTTTCTTCTTTGTACAGTGGTATCACCTCTTTGTGAACTTAAGCAATTGTGACATTATTGTGGCTTTTGGAAACTTATTGGCCAAGAGCATGGCGAATTTTTGGGCGCAGAGAGCATCGGGGTGCAGGGTATGAAAGGGCTCTACCACCTACCACAATTGGTACAGCCCTGGGTGCTGACTTAACTGTTCTCAAACAATAGGAACCCCTTCCAGGCTATGAGATATTGAATTAAACAGTGAGGTCTCTGGGAAGCTAAGATTGCCTTGACTTCAGCCTCCTTTTATCCCTTGACCATGAAAAGCTCTGGCTCCACTGGGGCTTCCACCTAAATGGGGACAACTGTGAAATGTGGAAAAAAGGTTTTGTCTCATGTGAGCTTGGGTGTTAGCAGAAACGCTCCATTGACCAAAAACGCCTCCACCACATAGGGCTGGAGTGTTTGCTTGCGTATTTATGGTAGTTCACCTTCATCTGCAGGTGGCACATATCCAACATGATGGAGTCCCACCATGATCTCATGTCTAAGGAGACAATTCTGAAATGTGAACCATTTTTAATCATTTATAGCCTTAATCATTTTCTCTCAAACCAGGGATTGGGCTCTACAAATGTGCTGCATGTGATCTGCCGCAGCCAGATCTTCTAGACAAAGGCATGGAACAACTGAAAAATTGAGGTTAAATCCAACATGTCCTCATACAGCAAGACCTCAGTAGATTTGTGAGTCCCATTATTATACAAAAATGAGCTAACGGAAGATCATCCACTCAGTTGTCCAGCGCAGCCGTAGCATAACAGTGGAGATATTGTTCAAGAACCTGATTAACTCGCTCCATTTTACCACTTGACTGAGGAGACTATGCGTTGGAGCAGCATAGCTCAGTCTTTAAGATACTAAGGAGCTCAGTCTAAAGCTGCGTATTTAACTGTGACCACGGTTACTCACAATCTACTTATGAAAAATGAACATTAAGAACACATGGCGCACAAAGAGCTGGGCGGTCTCTTCAGAAGTGATGGCAGAAAAACATGGGATGAAGAGTGAGAATTTGAGAAACGGTCCACGATCGCCATAACAGTAAACCCATTGGAGCTGTGGAGCACAACAATGAAAACAATGTAAAACTGAAGTCCAAGGGACCTATGCCTGCTGTAGCGGATAAAGAAGACCATTTTTACCTGAACTATCTGATTTGTCCCGCTTCCATACTATTCAATTTATGATCCATACCATAATATCCTTGAAAATCCCTGGCCAGTAGTACGTCCTTTGACTTAATAAAGGCATTTTTTCCTTAGCAGCCAACTTCTGGGGTTTGTTGATCATTAATGGCCTTACTGCGGAGCTGAGGTGGCCCCCACAGTCTTGACTGAAACTGAATTCCCCTTACACCAATGAATAATTAGACCGCCTATGAATTGGCATCACTAGCTGGTCTAAAAAATCCAGGACTTCCATATAGGCTGTTTGACCTGCTGCTACCCAAAAGACCAGAGCATGCCTGGAACCTAATTTGCCACTGAAATTATGAGAGGAGCAATGGTTAGTATTTGATTCAGCGATTTACCGTGATTAACTCCTGCTCATATACCTCTGCTGAACTCAACGCAGAGCTGTAACTCAGTAGGTTGTAAAGAACATTTAAAGCCTCTTCCCCAAACTTTAATTAGAATAAAAACTACAGAAGTTGTGATACATCTGGGGTGACAATGTACCAGCTTCTTTGGCTTCCATAATACATAAGGGCCTGATGAAAATCCACACGGTTACCTCATGCTGTGCACCATTCAGAAGGTACCGTCAGTGGGTAAGTGACCATGACACGGCAGCCAACATTTTATTGTAGATGGCACAGAACTATTAAGATAAAGCAAACTTGTGAGAAAAGTAGGCAACTGGTTGTTTCAAACCATTGTGTTATTGCAGTAATACTTCCCTCATAGTGGTTAATGAGGCGTCACATGGTGTGATAACCAGATTGGTGAGATCCACAAGTTTGAGAATGGGAGGCGCCAAAACACCTCCTTGATGGCATCAAATGCCAACTGGCACTCCTCCTTCCAGTAGAATGGAACAATTTTCCCGTTCAGGGGATGCAGTGGTGCATCCAGCTACGAGAGGGCAGGAAATTTTTTAAAATAAAGTGATGTTGCCCAAAAAGCTCCACAATTGCTTTTGATTCATGAAAGTGGGCCGCTCAATTATTATCTCAAGCTTGGTGGGGTGAATGGAATACCAATTCTTAAGAGCCACATTACCGAGGAAGGTAATCTCCTCCCAGAAGAACTCACATTTGGAGATTTTTATGTTACGTCCCAACTTGTACAATGCATCCAACACTGCCTCCAGGTCCTTTTCATTCTGCTTTTGAGTGAGAAAGTGAACAAGGATATCATCAATGTATGACACTATGCAAGTGAACCTGAGGTCACCAAGCACATTATTGATCTTTTGTGAAACGTAGCCTGAGCTTTTTTTCAAGCTGAATGGCATCATTTGGAACTGAAATATGCCCCTTTTGGTCCTAATCGCTGTAAGCCACTCTTTGCCTTCCACCACTAAGATCTGGTTAAATGCATTCATGAGGTCAAGCTTTGAAAAATCTGGGATTTTATGATCACACTTTCTGATTGTATTCTCAAGAGGAAGAGGATAGGGATTGTGAATCATGATATATTTGTCAAAGATTTTCCCTCCTAACTGCAAAATAAGAATTTTTGGGTTAAAATCAGCTTAAAGAGAAAATGGAAGCGATTTGCAAGTTTGCAATTATATTATGAAGGATTTAAATGATACTAATGATTATATCGGTCAAAAAGACTCTGGCCAATTCTTGGTGGAACCCCACAAATTGGGGTAAGACAATTTCGAATACTCCATGGGCAAAAAAGAGATCAAGCAGTTGGATTAATCCAACTATGCGGTGGACCCTGGGGTGTCCATAGGATGATACTCCCCAGTCAAAACAAGGTCCATTCAAGCATCAATATGGGGACCAACCCCCCAGCAAGTAGTTCCCAACCCGGCCCATCTGCTCGCCCACGTCCACGACTTACTAACTCAAAACACACCGCTCCACTGGTGCTCCCCTTTGTGCCACGACCTATCATAGGACCGGTACGCCATCTGGGCGTGTGGTTGGAGGCAGGTGGATACGCGTCAGCAGTAATGGAGTGCCATATACTGGACAACGTGACGAAGCGAATCGCCTCTCTCAGAGCCCACCCTACAACCCTCACTGGCAGGGTTGTTCTTGCCAACTCTATGCTCCTATCCAAAGTCTGGTTCGGAGCCCACGCCATCCCCTTCTCCCCAAGCTTCTTCAAATCCCTGTATGCTTTGCTACAAGGTTGGCTTTGGTCAGGCCGCCCTCCACCAGTACGGCTAGAGGTCATGTTTGGCCCTCATCATCATGGTGGCATGGGCCTACTTGACTTCAAAGCCCATGCCGCCAAGATCCTGGGCACCTGGATTGCGGCCGTCACCGCTCCTACACTCCCATCCCAACACTGGTCCCGCGTGGCCCGCTCCAACTTCTCCTGAGCCTTGGGCCTCAACAATCCATCAAACCCCCATTCCCTGATGAAATACCTCGCATCACACACATCAGCCACAGGTCCTCACGGGACCAAAACCCACTACAAACGAATCCTACTCTCCATGCGAAGCGCAGATGGAGAATTCGTATTAGTGGACATACAACCCAAAGAGGCCGCCCCTCTCCTCAGTTCACACAAGAGGTACAGGGGCTACCCATCCATGATGGCGTGATCCCCATTCGACCCCAAGTCCTATCCAGGGTGGACTACCTGGACATGATGGACATCCCTTATTCCACTGAGACCCAAAAGACTATCTGGAAATACGCACACCATCCTCTGTTGCAGCCTCAAGTCCACTCCCATGTGTGGCGCTGCCTGAGGCGGGTGTATCGTACAGCTGAGCGCTCTAATGCTTTACACTCATCCTGTGTCGTGTGTGGCCAGTATGGAACGCTGTTTCAACGCCTGGAGAAGTGCCCCACCACTAAAGTAATATGGCGCGAAGTCCAACGTCTGCTAGGCCAGGATCAAACACATCCCTTCAGTCTGTCAAGAGATATGTTTGCATCATCAATGGCCTCCCCCCTCCCACCCTCCCTCCGTGCTCTGGTGGTTGCAATCGCCATGTGGACTATCCACACGATTTGTCTTGGATGCCATCGCTGGATCCATCCCCACCCTCCCTGAAGCTGTCCACAGATTCCGGTCTCATTTGGTGGATCACTTTCAAGTGTGGATGTTTGAATATCTCCCATCGCGTCGCCGACAGCTGGTCTCCTCCTGGTTCCCAGTCTGGTTCATCAAATCAGACCCCTTCCTCCACACGTGCTCAATAGTGGCTACGTCCCCTACACACGTTCCCTCCCCTTCCCATAAGTGGCGTTCCCGCTGGCAACAAGAGATAGCATCGCTTCTCTGGGGTGCCTCCCCTGGTACTAAGTTTTGTCTCGTCTGAGTCATATTTGGAAGTGTCCGTCCCATGGTCGGCCTTCCCCACAATAAATTTAAATTTAAAATATGGGGACCAACTTTTTTATAGGTATGGCAAGGGTCTCTCAAGGTAAAATAATTTTCTCTGATGAGGATTGGCTGAAGTTCATTAAATCGTTACCTCACTGATACATAATGCCAAAAGTTAACTATCCATCTATCGTTCAGTTAAAGTGAAGCAATTATTCTGAGCTTCTATAGGCTGAATGAGCATATTTCCTTATTTTGACTGCAACAAGCCATTCCAAATTTATTATTAAATTCCTCCAACCCTGAATACAGTTTAAATACTTATTGGTCAGATATCAAGGGGATAGTTTTATTTATTTCTCCACCTTTGTTAATAAAAGCATAAAAACCCAGTTTTTTATTATTACCTTTTGATTTTTTAAACCTTTGTGAAATCTAGCGGCATAAGGCACCAGCGAGCAGATACTAGCTGGATTACTAGTGTATGATGCTCACTACAGGGGACACCTTTATATCAAGGATAGTTGCTCTTAAAAAGCAACTAACAAGCGCTTTATCCCGTCTTAAAGAGCTTGAGCAGCGCCTTTGAAAACTCTTCCTGAAAGAAAAATAGACCCCCATTGAAGGGAGCATAGCTTCGTTTTTGCATGTCTATGAATCTGTAATGCAAGATTATCGGACAAGCAAAATCTAATCACATCCTCCCTTGCTTAAGTCGTCTAGCACAAGAGATGATAGTTCCATAAATGGACAATCTGCATACCTGGGAAGAGGTGAAAGAGGCTTTCTTAGCTGAATTTGGTTCAAAGCAGAATCTTAACAGGGATAAAAAGGCCTTTATGAGCCTAAGCATGTATGAGGGCAAAACACCTACTGCTTTTTCTGAGTGATTTTACCTCGCTGATCAAAAGTTGTCAACGTCTAACATGCTAACCCTGGATGATGGTATCGCTGCCATGGTAACTGGTCTAGTTTCTCAACTCTCTCTAGCCAAGAATTATATTTCAGTGATAGGTTACTTCAAAAACATCTGTGACATAAAGGATGCTCTGTTAGACGTTACTGATTTCCATTGCTGTGCAACTATAATGAAGCTAAGGTGGAACCTTTAGTTCTAACCATTGAGGAGTTTTTTTGTATTGAAATTCTCCCTGAATTAGGAGAAAGCCTTGTCCAGGGGGAAAATTGATATAGACAAATGAAGGGCATAAATTTCAGATGGCCCAGTAATTTTGAGGCTGGAGTTCAATTCAACTAGAATACCAAATTTGGGACTTTTCCTGAATTATGCTGGATTTGGGGAAGATATACATTTCCTATTCGTTATCTAATCTCTATCTACTCTTTATCTATTCCCACATATCCTAGTATTGGGACTTTCCTACAGGTCCCGTGACACTACCCTTAAAATCCTTATTCCTATCCTTAAAATCCATATTACTATCCTTACATTTTGAAACACTATAAATAGTGCTAAGTTATTCCAAATAAAACACTTCTCATCAGAACTCTTATTTTACTTTACTTTAATGGAAAACATCTCATCCAAGGCTGCTAACTTCGAAGCCCTACCTTCAGATGATCATGCCACCAATGATTCCTCCCTGGCGGCCCAACAAAAGGTGCTTTCTGCCATGTTACTTTCAAGTTGCACCATGAGGATATAGCCTCAACCTTGGACGATAAGAGTTTTCAATCCTCAGTAGGTACTCCAGACCCCGACCTTTTGGCATAAATACACTGGAATGGCTGAGATGCAATAACTGTGGGAAGTGATTTTACCAAGAAGAGCTTTACATGTTGTAAAAATTTACTCTTGGTTATTTATTGGCCATCAACCTAGTAACCTTTTTACTGCACAGGTTTGATTTCCTCATGCACTTCATTGTGTTGTATAGAATGTATTAATTGATAATAGTATGGAGACTATTATCCATAGTTGAGTTTGAACTATTATTAGGCCCAACACTTCGGCCAGTGCTTCTGATTATATACTCTGTAAGTCATACTCGTAGGGATTCATTCCCTATATTCTTATCCACCCAATCTTCATTAAGATACCCCAGTGACAGTCTCTCTCAGCCCAACACACAGTCAGCAGCTATCCCTGATTGTGGTTCCTTCATCTCTAGATCCCCGCTCAGATCTTTACTCTTCTCTCTAAGAGTCTTACAATTATTGCCTTCTACAATAGTATCCTTGAGATAGAACGACACAATAGAAGCTGATAGTCAAACTATACACCAAATCGACATATTTATTATAGATAATAATAATAATAAAGTTTTACTAAATGATGATTTTTTATTTTAGCAAATCTTAGGGAATTATATATTAGGGGACTCAGCTGTCTAACCCTTGGTTGACACCTCCTTGATGAAACGGCAACCATTGCCATTGAATCACCCTTCCTCATCTCACCAGCGATGGTCTTCCCCATCCTGGCTAGGATTCAGTCGTTGGACATCCTCAAGACCTCAAACGGAAAGAGTCAGAAAATGTGTCCCCAACGTTTTCCTCTTA
>JAKSZP010011237.1:0-37060 GCA_022478985.1 Massospora cicadina | reverse complement strand
GAAGATCAGGAACCAGGTCGCTGATCAGGTACATCATAGCGGGCTGGCGCTGTTCAAGGAAGGTGATATGGTTCTCTTTCATGACCAATATGGATTTGGACAGAAACACAAGCTGGCCAGTATTTGGATTGTTTTGTTCAAAGTTATAGAAAAAACTGGAGTTGATGCATATACCATCAAGGATCCCGCAAGCGGTTGGATCATTAAACTGAGTACACGCAAAGTTACTCTGACCTTACAAACAATAGGAGCCTTATCATCCAGTCAAGGAGGGGTAATGTCATGATTCTGATATGATTGGACAATAATTGTGGGACAGCTAGGGCGGATTGGGAAGAATCCATCAAAAATGATATCAGTTATACTTATTTGAGTGCCTCAAGATGAGGCAATATTGGGATATAACAGATTTTTATTGGATCACCTCTATATAAGACAATAAGGTGATAAGGTAATGTTAGCATTTGACTATTATGAAGTAAATCACCTACAATTAGGGCAATAGAGGATTAGAGAATAACAAGATGAATTTGAGGAGAATAAGTGTAATATAATAGCCTAAGATTTGAGAGCAGTATCACATGAAGCTGCTGTATATAAGCGAGATGGGCAGTTGAGAGAAGAGGTTGTTATTAGTAGAGAAATAACAGGACAGCAAAAGATTACTATATTTATTAAAATAAGTAAAAAGTTGATTGGGGAAATTGCTCCTTGCTTAAAATATATTTTCAAGTGTGTCCAAAGGACCAACGATCCATACATCATCTGTTTGTTGCTCAGTAGGTTTGACCTGTATGAACAATATGGCAGATCCTAACAATACCGGCAAAGTTATAAAGGAATGCTATATGAGGAGCACATAAATGCTGTTGCGCTTCTTTTCTTGGCAGCGGAGCATACTCTGCATGCTCTGCGGGGATTTTCTAATCTTTCTTTTCCAATCATTCAAATAATTTTGTTTTTGCATTTCCGGACACAACCTTCTAATTGGATCATATTCTGAAGTTCTTGAAGTATGTTCACCATATTGACCTAGTTCAAAGGAATGGTTAGTGTTTAAGTAAAAATTATATAATTATTGATCATTTTCTGTGATTCCACAGTTTTGGTTGTAGTTTGTAGCCATGAGTTCACTACATCCAATAAAAATCTTTTAAATTGGATATTATCACCAGAACCTTTTACATAAAATTGATGAGCATTAAATAAGGCTACATTTATGAAATACAAAACTGTTTTCTTCATCCATTTTTTGTATTTAGTACTAAGTAAATAAGATATGTACTGGTCAGCACGCTCTACACCATTCATGTACATGTTGTACTCTACTATGCAAGTCAGTTTTGCAGCAGTTTTTTGGTCTTAGATTGCATGATATCAACCATATTTTCTGAATGTATCATTGAAATCATGTATAATATATTTTTACATTTTGAAAGCTTGTAAAGAATATTGCCTTTTCTTCTAAACTTCATAATAGTGTTCATTAGATTTATGTTTTTCAAACATGGTGGTACACCTCTATTCTATTGTGATGTTCTGCAGACATTGTCTTCTTTTTTATTATTTTTTCTGAAACTGCTAAACTGTTGTAATAATTATTCATATAGAGTTTGTACCACAAATTGAGGTATGGTGATAATATAGAAGTTATTGTCTCTTGAAATTTTATTCCTTGAGCACAATATATTTCTAAGTTTCATATATATCCAGAACGAGCCTCACAGACCATATGTACTAATATGCCTTATTTGATAATTTTAGCTGGATTTTAGGTTTGAAAGGAAATCCTTCCCCACCATGGTATAATAGCTTTATCAAAGACAATTCTTTCATTGGTCTATAAATTGTTTGAAATCTGTTTTGAAAATAACTTACTACTGGCTTAATTTTATCTAATTGCTCTCTACAATCCTCATTATTACTAAAATGCCAGTATCGCCATACTTGGCGAAATCTATTCCTGGTCATCACTTTTCCAAAAATTGGAGTACAGATTAGTGGAATTGGTGATTAATACTCATTTTTTCAGTTTTTTACTAATCCCATTATTATTATTAAATCCAATTTTTTTTCATTTCATCGATATCTACATCAGTCCACTTCTTATTTTTGTTTATTTCAAAATGATTTTTTTGTTGCTCATTATAGCAATTAGTTTCTGTTAAACTAAGTTTATTAATCATCTCTGAGGAGAAGTTCCGCAGGTGAGCGTAAATTGCAATTTCAAGGTGATATTTGTACTCCTTACTCAACACAATTTTGTATATTGATAACACTGTCCTGGCATGACCACTCAACATCCTCTTCGTCGGAATTATTCTCCTCTTCATCGGAATCATCATCTATTACTGGCCTAAGCATATTTACCGTCCTTCTGACTCAAATCTCACTTCTGCTGTCTGTTTCTTCATTACTTATATCTAATCATTGATCGCTAATATCTGATAGATTATCAATGTACACCTCGTCATCACTTTCGCACATTTTTAGGATATTTATTTAATCCCTTTAAATGAAGCCTTTTAATGTTATAGAAATTTTAGAAACAGCCTGAGACACAGTGAAATTATATCCAACAAACGATAATGTGAATATTTATTTTTCAAGATAACCAACAAAAAACTTTATCACAATAAATAAATGTGAACTGATAACCGTTAATTAAGCGAAACCACAAGATTCAGGCTGACAATTGCCAGATTTTGAAGTCACATAAATGTGATGCCAGCTGACTCCGCATGAAAAATTAAGTCACATAAATGTGATGCCAGCCAACAACCACTAGCAAATTGAAGTCACATAAATGTGACTCCGGCCATCAAAGTGTTAAGCTTTTTGGGATTCTAGTAAACTCTTGAGCTTATAAACAATTCTAATCATTAAAAGTATTTTAGCTGATGTTTCAAATATTTTATTATCTATGTTATCAATATTCTAAAGATTATTCAAAAAGAATTACCCTTAAGATAATCCACCCTGCTTAAAAAGAAGAAAAATGGGTGAAATGCAGGAAAGGAGAATAGATACTGCTGGAAATTTATTACTCTCTGTAAAATTATAGAATAACTAAAGTATATAGTACAAGATCGGTGTATCCCCCCTTTAGGTTGGGACCACCTAGTGCTAAAAAAAGTCTATAGTACACTTGTTACCTCATAACATAAATTAATGTTTAATTCTCATATGGACAATTAAGTAGCAATAGTATGCTATAAAATATCCCAAAAAGAAATTTTATTAAGTTTGAACCATCATGTTAAATTATACAAACTATTTTCTACTAATACACTTGATACATCTCAGCATGATTTGATTGTCTTTATAGAGTCTCGTTTAGTATAATATGCTTTAAACAGAAGCAAAATAAGTTATATTTAGTAATAAAAGTACTATATATGATTTTTTATCCACTTACAACATGTTAATTTTATACCAGATAATAGTATTATTAACCTCTTAAGTACACAAATTTAAACTGTAAAATGTTCAAAAATTAACACTGCAGTATACCAATTATCTCTTTGTTTTTATCTAATTAGCCTACCTGTTTTGTATATACCAATTCAATATAAATACCCTTATTTTTTTAGGAACAGGTGGTCCCAATATTTATTACTTTTAGATTAATGTAAATTGAAAAAACATGAGCTTTACGATAAGATTTTACTATTTTTATCATAATCAATAAACTGCTTGTGTTTGACTAGCTTCTTAACAATTTCAGTGGCTAATTTATGAGATTTCAACTTTACATAAAATCAATTGTTTAATAAACTTTTGGTCTATCTTGTGCATTGTTGTTAAGCTTAAATAAGGTAAATAATTTGATCTGGTAGCAAACTTTTAAGTGAGATGGTACTAACTTACCATTCTTTATTCTTTATTTGAGGTGGGCTGACCTGGGGACAATATGAAACTTATTAATGGGGATAACAAACCAATGGGAAGGAGGATAAATCCTGGTAAAACTCCAAGTGCAGTATACTGATAGGCAGGAACTCCATGGAACACATTGCTTTGTGCTATCTCAGTTCAGGGCATTGGTGCGCAACATTGACACAGTCATAAGTCATCTCCTACCCAATTTCATCTACTGGAATTAAACTTGGGAAGCAGTGGTCATTGAGTCCATACTATTGTACATCATGATACAGTAAAAATGCTTGTATCTAAATAATTAAAAGTTAGACTTAAAGGAACTTATAGATACTATTAATAAACATACCAAAAATCTATATCATAGCAGAAGGTTTAATTAGATTATTTCTATTATAGTATGCTTAAAGATTTTTGATATCATAAAGCTTGATATATATAATATTAGCGAAAACAATATTCCTTTTGGCCTACAGTTGTAGGAATTGGCTCAACGGACAACCTTCAAGGCATTAAAGAGCTTATCACCCTTTAACAGTTAGTGTTAAATATGAGAGTCAATATCAACAAGACTGCCATAGTAAAGATTGGTAGTCCAAGGTTCAACCCCCTCTGATCTCAACCCACTCTACCTTACTTATACGTTCTTCTATCTGGGTATATTATTCAAGTAAAAAGGTCTGGTGGTCAAAAAACTAAACAAGTGGTGCTTTCCAGTATGTTAGCCTGAATAGCCTACTAAAAGTATGTGTAACTTAATCTCAAGGAGAAAGTTCAAGCAATCAATATTTTTATCCTGTCCAAGCTCTAATACATCTCACATGTACTGCCAATAAGCCCAACTTTAGAATTGAAAATGAAGATGCTTCTCTGACCTTTCTTAGTACAAGTTGAAAGTGGTGCCAATTGCCCTCAACACTCTTTTAAAGTCAAAATGCAAAGGGGGAAAGGTCTCTTTGTTTTGAGACCCACATATGGAGGATATATACCAAGTCTTTTATCTTCATGGTGCAGACACACATGCGCTGCCCAGCCCTCATATGGTGCATCAACTGGGCCCAAGCCCAATGTCTTCAAGACTTGATCTCATTGCAAACCTTTTGATAGTGAATGATGACCCACATTAAACTTCTCTTTCTTTGAGGGAGCCCCTACTACTGGTAGCTGTAGAACTGGGTGGTGTGACTAGGTAGCTGGTCTTTCAAAATTTGGCGTGGAATGATGACCAAATTTGATTGGATATCAGTTCCTGAAATTATGTGAAGAGATCATCTAAATCTTCGGGAAAATGCAATGAAATCAGCAAAAAATTTACCAGAAAGGTAATAAAGATTTTATATCAATCTGCCCCAATTACTATGGGTGTATGCTACTGAAAGCTGCTCTGGCCTAGCCTACTTGACCTCAAATTAATTTCTGGGTAGAGGAGGGGAATGATACTAACTACAATTTAAGGGAGTTGGTATCAGGCTAAATTCCTGATTGGTCTCCTCCAATAAGCGTTCCATCAACTTGGTGGATCCTAACCGTGGGATTAAAGGTGGCAAGCATTGAGGGCTGGACTACACATACAATGACTGATCTATCATTACTGAACTGGAAGCAAACATTGGCCACCACTACTTTGAGTGCACCATCTTTTGTAAACACTAGTCCACGATGTGACACCTCCTTTTAAGTGTATGATTGTTGGTGGAGTTGCACACCTCACAGGTCCTCTTCTTTGCAAAACCCTCCAAAACCCCATGTTCCAGCTCTAAGCTTTAATCTACTATTAGTGTATATGTGTTAGAACTTGGAAATTGTTGCCAAGCATTTGAGTAATAAGTGTCACTATAGCAAAGCTCTGGTTTGAAGTTGATCTAAACGTTATCAGATCATCTTGCACAGATTATAAAGGGTTTTCACATGAACCTGGTATGTTATAAAGCCACAAGCCTGGCTATTCCTGCCAGATTGATCATCATATTCAACAAGAAAAACCCATCTCAAGGTCCAATGACCCATATGCTCATCAATTATGAGTACTGTGGCTAGTGAAGATGTTTGCTGATCAGGAATGATCATCAATGCTAACCAATTTATGGCATCCCCCAGTCCTTATTTTTGGCTTAAACTTCCATTTATGACTTCTTTTTACTTTTTTGTCTTCTCTATTATATAATAAAGTATGGTGTCCTAAAATAACCCTTGTGGTCCAGTGGCTAGGATACCACAAACCTCTCTCTCCTAACCACTTTTTGCAAACAAAAGTGACCTGAACTAGACCCAAGATAATGTACCAACCTGCTAGTGAGCTACTGCGTCTACAGAGCAGTACCACACAGCCAAACACCCTAGCGCAAATTGGAACCTCCGCCCATCTGAGCCAAGCACAAAAAAACGGACGGCTACTTATGCCCTATACGCCCCTAATATAAAAGTACGTCAAGATGGATAAAACACCTTCTAAACAACTTTCTTCCAAAACAACCCAAAGTAAGATCAGCAACAATATCCAATTGACACATATTGAATCAGCAACAACTTTCATGAGCAAGAAGCGCTCAAGTGGACTAAATAATCCTGTAACAATTGCAGAAAAATCAACTGAATTCACAGGATAAAATCCCTTTTTAACTCTACAATTGATGACCCCCTTGTAGCAAGTGAAGTAGGTATCCAAACAAATAAGGATAAAACAGAAAAAGCCCTATATCATGAAAACTCAAAATAATAACTATTGGGGACTAAAGAGGACCTGAAGACAAGATCACTGACGCTTGCTATCCCTAGTGAGCTCAGAAGTCTTAACAATGGTAGAACTAGGGGACGCAGCAATACCAGGAGCAACAGTGTTGTGAATGTCCCCAAACAACTTTCAACCCATTTGCAGGATCAGGGTCCCACAGTAAAAATTAGCAAAAAATCCTGACAAAGTTCTAGTTGTATTAGAGCCTGAATAAAATTCAAACTGCAAAGGTTGAGAGCCCAAATTGTCAGAATAATACCCAAAAAAAGGTTTTGGTCAGATTGTGGAATTCTAAAGACAATATTCAACTCAATTGACAAACCAAAGCGTCAGGGATCATACCTGACAAAGATCAGTTGGTGGGGGGCAAATAAAGACCAATATTAATCCAAAAATCCACACAAACCATTGGGGACTATCCCCAACAGGAATGAAGGAGTATCCAGAACTGAATCTGAAGGATCGGATGCCCAGGAAAGCTCATCAAAAAAAGAAAAGTTCAACTGCAAGGAGCCAATGCCCCAAATACAGTCAAGTCATCGCTATGAGCAATAGTAAAATATACACCTATTCAAAAGGTCATGCTAGTGAATCGTGGCGTGTCCTCTCATGACATTAAACAATGGGAGACTCTGCAGAACTCATACTCAACGGTTACACAGTGGATATCAAAAAACATTACGCCCACCATCACGGCCATCTGGCATGACCATAGATTCTCTTCAGGGGATGCCAAGCACTGGCTTGACACACAGATATTGTTTGACATATGAGGTTATTTTTTGTTGAAGATCAGAGCTGAGAATGCATTGGAGTAGATGAAAATCCCTCTCAAACACCAGACAATTGAGACGGCCATTTGTGAAGACCTAAAACTGACGGATGTAATAGCATAGATGGCAGCCAGAATCAATCTCCTTAATGCAATGGAGTACAAAAAAGCTGGCATACCTGCTAATATATATACCCAAGCCGTTGGGAGCTTGGGTCTTAGCCCAACAGAACTAGTTAACTATGCAAAATGATTCTCAAATGTTTTGACCGCCCTTGAATGGGCTCAGCATACCATCTCAGCAGATACTGCACTGGAATGGTACAACATCGCGTTCTCCCCAAAGGAGGTTCTGCCATGGATTGCAACTGGTTTTAAGGATTTTAAAGCCCTACACTGGTTTTGTACCTGCATTACACCAGATACTGCATACAACTTGATGAAGGCAGGTTGGGAGAAGAAGAAAGCACTAGTGGGGAGCCCTTCCAGGATTGGTCGCTGGAAGAGTCCATTGACTGGTCCACTACTGGGTTTACCTCATTGAAAATGAAGTATTATTTCCACATAGGTGCCAATACCAAGCACGTTTGGGAGTGGGCAAACCTGGGGGTGACAAAACCAATCCACGAGGCTCTCCATGAATGATCTTTCCCCATTGCAAAATGGAAATTTTGGTGAGATGTTGCCACACTGGCTGAGGTGGCTGACTGGGATGCCACAGGAATCACTCCTGAGTCAGCCCAACCATGGATGGAGCACAAAATTGCACCACAGGCATCAGCGGCGATGAAAGGAGTCATGACCCCCAATCTAGGCCACAAATAGCTCAAAGCAGGCATATGAATTGAAATCTTCCAGACTGGAAACAATCCTTCTCAGAACCATCGGTAGCTTCTCCATACGCCTCCAAAGGTTTTGCCCCACAGAGACATTCCAGTGGTACAAAGCAGGGGTAATGACCACAATGGTGTGGATTTTTACTGATGAGGGGTGGAATAGCGTAACAGTTAGGGACTGGTGTCAACTTAGCTCGATTACACTGGAAGATCTCCAGAAGTACCTGCACTTAACATGCAGACTAAGCTATTCTCCTCTGGTATCAGCGGGATTCTCACCAACTGATGTCCTTGATAGCAGTATCTGAAAATTGGTGCTCAAATTTCCAGGAACATCAACTGACTTGGAATCAACATTTGCCAGGTTGAAACATTCCTTAATTGGGGCTTCAGCCTCAACAAATAACTCAGTTAGATACTGAAAGGGAAGACCTTACCAAGGTAACTAAACCAGATCAGAAATCCAAGTTGTACAGTATCGTGGCAGCTCAAGCTTACAAAAGTATGTGGATCTGTGCAGGGAGTCACATTAAGTACATCTGACAATTATTTAATGGCGGCTTCATGGACTGCCAGGCACCCAACTCATATCTGAAGGACGCCATCCAAAACTACTTGCAGCTGGTGGTGGAGGAGGAGTGGTCCAACCTGATTATGTTGATTTATCAAGAGCTTGGCGAGGTGCTAGCAAGTGTGGATTTCGACCACCACTGGGTACCCAAATGGGGATACATTGGCATAGCAATCCAAGGTGAACAGACTAGAAAAAACTTTTTAAAATCGGAACTAAATACAAAAGAGCTTACCTAAGAAAGGTCCAATCTGATGCGTGAACCAGACCGCCCAATGGGTAACGTTCCAAAACTTACTGAATGATTGAAAAGGAATGTGTACACAAAGCAATACAGACTGTGTTATTGTAATAAAGAGAAATATACAAAAATTTTGGAAAGGATACAGAAATTATATCACAAAGTGTCTTCACCATCAAACCATTGAAGTGCTCTACAAAAAAACACCATGAATGAAATGAATAATATCGCCCTACCCCGATTCATCCGCCTGCCCAGTCTAAGAAGGGTCATATACGTTTAGCAAGAGGACACAAAACAAGTATATCAGTTCTTCTATCAGGCCAGCCACACAATGGTCCAATGTCACTATTGAAAAGGGAAAGCCCTCACAAATATGACTATGACTCTGTTGGTAGGGTCACCAAAGTTGGGATAAAAAACCTTCCTAAGACCCAAGGCCAAGGAGTAGATACCATGCAACCTGATGGAGGTCGCAGATATGAAGCACCGACAGCAGGACTTAAACATCACCCATAGGGAAGCGTGGGAGCAAGAAGCTGCTAAGTGACCCAAAGTGGATGATGAGCCCTTCATGGATCCAAACTCCAAAGCCTATAGAATGGACAAGGAAATGAGTCCTGACATGGTCGTACCACGCCTATCCCAGGTGGATTAAATGATTTAGGAAGAGGAACGATGGCAGAAGGCAGGCCAAAAAAATCCCCCTTAAAGGTATGCTCATCACAGGAAGTGAGCAAATCAACCTCCAAGCCCAACAAGTCAAAAGTGAACAAAAAGTCAACACGGAAACTGTCAGAGAATAAATTAAGTGAGGCTACCAAACAATCCACCAAAACAAAAATTCAGCAAATTTGGCCAATTGAATCCCCAAGAAAACTAGTCCTACTGACAAATCTAACAATGAGGCTGGAAACCATTGGCCAGTTGAGGGGACATCCTCTGCACTGCCAGTATAGATGAAGGCAACCCTGGAGCTGATGCTAAAGCCATCCTCATTGTCCATCAATAGGGAGATGAGTTATATTTATGAATTTCTAGTGCACAAAATGCCCAGTAAAATTTACCAGGGCTGACCAACCAACCTCACAAGCCAAATAATACCCCACAACCACCCTTGGCGACACAAACTTCCAATAACCCAACTTCCATTTATGACTTTATATACAACCCTTATATAGTACTAAGCCTCATATCCATAGGTTGGGCAGCTGGAAATGAAGATCTCCACCACAAATGCTCAGGGGATGGTAAGCATGCATACAAGAAGGCGGAAGATACATCATTTGAACATAATAATAATAACTTAATTCTAAGTTGAAAACCCAAGAAGGAAACCAAAAAGAAATGATTCTGAATTCAAACTGAAATGTTACAAACCACCTGAAGTCATGCCAAATAGGTTGTCAAGCCCTCTGGACGGATCATGTGGTGATCATATTAACAAGACATTAGAACTGGTATTAGTGGAGGAGACCTGTAAGGAGAGTGTCTACAACTCTCCTGTTCCCAGCGTGGTAGTGCATGGTGCACAGGGCCAACTCCAGGGAACTAGTCATTAGTAATAAAGTTATAAGATCCCAGCAGAGAGTTCTTGAGCTGTAATAACCCATGTCAAAGGGTGGTTATCAGTAAAGGAATAACCTAAAGGGAATTAACAACAAAGTGAAAGTGAATTTTAAAGTGTGGCTCATACCCAAGTGATGCTCTTAGTGAGATTGTATAGGCGGCACAGGTTGGAGGGAACTTGGGCGGCCCAAAGGTGCATGGGCAGAGAGATTTATAGTTGTTAAAATTAAATAGTTAATGTTACATGAGACTATTCAAAGAGGTCCATGTACAGATTTTTCCAAGATAAAAAATAAAAATATACTAGTGAAGGGTTTTTAATATGAGGGAATTCAACCAACAAGAGAGATTGGTTTTGAGAAAATGGATTTTGGAATTTGGGGAACAATCTATTGATGGAAGTGGTGCTAAGCTGAGGTGCACCAATAAGCGCATGCTTCTATTGGGCAGTAAACTATACTTGGTAATTGACCAAACTCAGATTATTGATTGTAGTAGAGGCCAACACAAGCTGGAAATTTCGAAAAACAAACGGGTTTTGAGACCCTGTTTGCAGAGAAGCTGAAGCGAGCCATTTTTGTTAATTAAAGATCCAGTTTGATTTAATGCACCTGCTGTTATACAGGGCCAAACTTCTCTAACATCCCTAGGACCAACCTGGGCATACCTCTCCTTAACCCAGAGTTAATCCAAAGTATGTTTGAGGTCAGGGAGACCTGACAACTTCACCTTCTTGGCCTCCTAACATGAAGCTTTGTCTTTAGTGTTTGTCCCCATTATGATGACATTCTCAAGCCATGATAAGACCCACGCTGGCATAATCTTAGTAGCAGCCGCTACAAATAGAGAAACTGGCAGAAGCCTTCAAGTGTAGCTGTCTACGCCACATCAAAGCCCCAAAGGATGACTTTTTTGAATTTTTCTATCAGAGGTACAAACCAAGGCGACTACAATTATAGCAGAAGACCTGAAATTTTGGACGAATGTGAGTTTGGATACGTTCCAACAAGTGAAAGTAAACTTTAAGGCTGATGATATGCTAGAATATCTAGTCCAAATTGGGGATGTGACTCACAGTTGACGAGGAGGATGACAATCTTGCCAATCTTATGAGGTGGCATACAACTCTATCAGCTCACTGAAGACAGGATCATGCCTGGACTACATACTTGCATCATCCGACCTCAGACTGATGACATCCAACAGCAAGGGTAACATAGATGCTGAGACAACCATATGATCATCTGAGTGAGCATTGATCTAGACAAACCCCTGAGTAACCAAGAATGGCATTTGACACCACCACGCTGAGGGATGGGGAGTGGCACCGGACAATCAAAACTGGACTGGATCAACTGATCGCATATTTGGACTGTCACCCAGAGTTAGATCCCCTAAAAGATGTTTCAGAACCAAAGAAAAAAATAAAAAAGAACAGTATAAAGTTTGAAAAAGCAAAAACCTACAAGCTAACTGCCTCTGTGAAGCACCTATAGGATGCACTGGAGACTTCAAAGCTTTCTCAGTGGGACAGCAAAGAATGGTGGAGTGAGTACCAAACAGCTCATAAGCAATATTAGGCCTTCTTGTCCAAACAGGACTCAGAGCGTTAGGTCAATGTCACCTACTGATATCAGAGCCTAGCAGGGATGATGACCAAGGAGAGCCTGGCGCACAACAATGAAATCCAAAAAAGCCAGGATATTAAAGGTAGAGACTTGACAGGAGAAGTAACGACGGACCCAGAATCTATCAAGACCAAGCTTGAAAGTTTTTATGGAGAACTATATTAACAACACAAGATGAGTGAAACATTAATGGAAGCACTAATTGGCCTTGCCAAGCCGGCACTTGAGACCTGCACACCAGAAGATGTCGCTACCTTGTCTGCAAAAATTGTGATTGATGAAGCCTAACGAGCCAAAAGAATTGACAAAGAAGAAATTTTCAGGCCATGACAACGTGTGCGCAGAAGTTTACAACGCCTTCTATGGCCATATTGCACCAGAACTAGTGACCCTCTTCAGATATTGCCTGAGAACTAGATGACAAATCCAGGGAGGCCAGGAGACATGAATTGTATTCTTATACAAAAAGAAAGTTCAACATCAACTCTGGAACTGGCACCTGATCACCCTATCTTTTGCTGACTACAAGCTGCTCACACACATTTTGTTAAATAAGCTAATGGCAATGGCACCACATACACTCCATAGGGATCAAAACGGGTTTATCAAGGGCCAAAACATCTGGGACAGTGTTGTTACAGTTCAGAACTTGCTACGGGACATAAGGGATGCGAACAGGGCTATCTCATGTTCATTGACATTGAGAAGGCTATAATAGGGTAGCGTGGTCTTTCCTCCATGCGGCGTGAAAGACAGTTGGCATCCCCAAGTCCTTCATATCATGGATCTCAACACTGTACTTGGGCCTGACCATGAAGGTGATCATTGCTGATGGCCTAACCAACAATATCCAAGTTGGTAAGGTTATAAAACAAGGCAATCCCATGTTGCTGATCATCTTTAATTTTGCAGCTAAAGTTATATTGGCTGCAGCAGACGCAAAGCTCTGAGACTTAGTCCACCCCAACTAATTGCCTCTGAAAATGCTAACCTTCGTGGATGACATGGTAATGGGTATCAGTTCACTGACTGACCTTCAGGTTGCCAAGATGCTCCTGGACTTATACCAGTCAGCATCAAACATGGATATTAACTTGAAAAACCACTGTAATGAGTATTGATATTCCAAAATTAAGCCCTTTGTCTGATACAACACCAATAGAGAACTTGCAGACGATCATTTACCTCAGTACTCTCTTTATCAACAAAGGCCCGTGGTACTTGAAACTGTGCAAGAGGTACTACCAAGTCTTTCAGCCCAAATGGCCTGCCGGAAAAATGTGAGACTGAGCCTTGAGGAGAAATTAGTGGCTTTTAATGTATTCATCATCTTAAAGCTATGATACATCGCCCATGTGTTGCCAATGAGCCCAAATATAGAGAAAATATTAAGACAATGATCCGAACTTTCCTATGGTTTAGGGCAAAAGCAGCGCAATAGCACTTGAAACCCTGTCCAAGCCAAAGAGCTTAGGGGGCATGTGCCTACTGGACTTCAAATCCCATGATTAGAAGATTTGGGCAAAGTCATTCCTTCAATTGATGCATATGCACATGCGCTTCCCAACACTCACATGGAACGTGAACTGGTCCAGAGTTCAGGGCCTTCAGGAGCCAGTCTCCCATGCTCATTGCACAAATGGATGGCGGATCACCTGAAAATGCCCTCATGGAAAGGCAGCCCATACTACTGGCAATTGTTTAATCAGGCAGTGCGCCTGGGAAGCTGGTCATTCAAAAATTAGATCAGTATTTTAACCAAATCCACAGGGATGTTGAAGCCCATAATTCTGCAATGATTTCTGCAACAAATTGGGAAGAGCGCAAATAAATCGCCCAAAAGTATGCCTCCAAAACAATTAAGATTTGCTTCAAATCAATCCCCGATTGAGTAAGGAAATTAGCTGCCAAAAATCAAGACACAACCCACCCGTCCAACCACGAATTCTCAATGACTGGGCGTTTGAGGTCCATGACATTGACTACCAGATGAAGGAGTTAATCTCAGGCCTCAATTCTCAACTGGTAATGGCAAAACAACGGTCAATCACTTGGCAGATCTTGTACCATGCATTTTATCCAGTAGGCATAGTGGACCAGAATACCTGCACAAAGACTGCCCATCTGCGCCAAACTGGAAGCAGATATCAGCCACTATTACTAAAAATGTGCCATTTTCCAAAAGTAATGGTCCACGATGAGATATATCCTCTCAGGCGTTGAATCATTGCTAAAGATGCATCTGTAACAGGACCTATTTTTTCAATGACCCTGAGTACAGCCCAGACCAACTATCAGCCTTCCTTTATCATCATTGTGTATGGGTAATACTTGGCTCTTAGTGCAAAAAGTTTTGACAAAGAGAGCCTCCATCACAAAAGTTTGGATCTGAAGAACATCTGGATTCTTTCCAATCAGCACCATTGGATCTCGATTCTTGTGCTTAATCCCTGGGTGCTATAAAGCCATGCGGTTGGCTTTCCCCACTGGATCACTTGTCATACGTGACAAAGCAACAATTTGACTCAAGATCAAATGGCCTGTAAGCCCGTCAACGCTAGAACTGTGGCTAGCAATGGCAATCACTGACCAGCAATGGTCAGAGGTGCTAAGAAACTAGCAGCCCGACTTCCCAGTCCCTTATTTTAAGCCAAATTAACAGTATCCCGCCCTTCTCTCTTACTTTTTCGTTTAATTAAAATTTTAGATAAAGTATGGAGTGTATAAAAAATACTTAGGATACCACGCTCTTACTGTGGCGGCCAAGGTTCAATTCCCTGAGAGGGAACAAATTTTTTGGGGGACCATCCACACTTAAAAATAGAACTTAAATATAAAATAAAAATATAATACCTTTATATCTCTCTATTGTTTACAATCTTTAACATAATTACTTTCTTATATAGTTCATGTTATAATCCCAAAACTTTAGATTTATCTTTAATTACATGTACACTAGTAATTATGAACTGGGGTAGTTGCACACATCTTTAACCACAGGCCTCTTTTTCACCTAAGCATCAATTTCTCAAAATCAAGTGTGACCCAGAAAAAGTTGATGAGAGAACTTTTATTCAGCAGCTTACTGCAACTATAGAGCAGTAAATCACAACTTAATCAGCACAGATTTACAGTATGAACACCACTTTGAAGAGCTTAGCACATAATAATGGACAGCCTACCATAACAGATTCATTTTATAACGTAAAGTACATAACTACATAAATTTAAAGATGACTGAGACATGCTCACTAATGTAAACCTCAAGGTTCTCAGTAACAAAGCCCAAGCAATTCTAAATGACTTAGTATCCAACCCCACAGTTGATGTGGGAAAAACTTTTTGGTATTATCTTCAGGTGACCAAAACCTAATAATTAAAACAAGTATGTGTTTGGGTTGTAATACTGTTATTACTATGATGATTCTATGCAATCCCTGCCCCTAGTAATGACCTAGGTGAAGCCACCAGAGTGCTAGTCATCAGAGCGCCAAGTACAACATGATCCCAGAACAACTTTTTATGATACAGTAATAACCCCAAAGACATTCTTTGGGAACATTACCCATTAAGGAGGTACAAAATTGCAATTTAAAGCCATGTAAGGAAATACTTTCACCAGACTTATTGATGATAGCATGGTGTGGATTAAAGCCAACAATTCTCAAAAATTTTCTTTGGGAAATTACCACCTATTATCAGAACCACCAATTGATTAAAAGCTTGTCAAACCAAAATGCTGACAAAGTTTTTTATAGCATACCATTTAAATCCAGATTTTTCAGATAATCAACAAACAATTGATAAAAAAGCTAAAAGTTTCAGTGGATGGAACCAGATCTGTCAACATGAACCTGGTTTCAGCAGGCAGTGAATCATGCAATGAGCCTGTGAATATATGCCATTTCAGGAAGACATGCTTTCATGCAGGGGCATCTCCACCAGTGCCATAATGAAATGGCTTAACACATTAGTACCAATTGATTTGAAATGTTCTCAAAATTATCACAAGTATGCACCAAGGATGCATTGAGTGGATGAAGCCTCCCATTGACCACCACTTATTGGAAGCAAATGTCTGAGGACTTTAAACCCACTGACGCCAAAGCCTGAATTAAAGCAGTAATCAACCTCCACTAAACCATGGATTATAATAAAGTGGGAATTCTCATCAAAAATGTTAGACTCTGTAAAAAGCTTGGGGCTATCACTAATGGATCTTAGTAAATTATATTAAGTGATTATCCAATGCTATATCACGCTCAATTAGGAAAGACAATATTGCCGCTGACACTGCACAGAATAAAATAAATCTACATTTTCCCCCAAGGAGGCAATGTCATGGATTTTGGACAGTTTCAAGGCCACCAAACCTTTACAAAGGTCATAGATGCAACTCATGCTTGCCATCATATCCAACTTACTCAAGGGTGGTTGGATAAATGAGAAGATGGTTGAATGGGGCCCTTCAAGGATTGATTGCTGTATGATGTATCAACTGGAGCAAAAATGGCTTCATCCCTGTGTAAATAAGATACCAGATCTGCAACAGAACCAGTATTGACCAAGTCAATGACTGGGAAAACCTGAGTATGACCGAGGACATCCACAAGACCCTAAATGGCTACACTGTCCAACTAGATAAATGGGTTATATGGAGAGATCATGCTTCCTTATCTAAAGTGGTAGACTGTGATGAATCAGTTTATCCCAAAAATTGACCAAACCTGGATCAAATATGAGATCTCACCCCAGGAAGTGGCACCAATGCATGAGGTAACTACCCCTAAGCTTAGACATTACTGGCTATAGACCAGTATGCGAGTGGAAGCAATATGGGACTGGAAACAAACCTTTCATAAACCGTCATGAGGCGAATATGCTACCAAAGGCTTCACTCTGTCAAAAGACTATAAAGGTTTAAGGATAAAGTACTAGCTAAAATTGACAGTCTTGTTTAACAATTCCAGTTGGAACAGAATAACCATGAAATACTAAATCTTTGTAACTCAATAACCCTAAACTTCATAATAGTATGCTTGCCTTGCATACTACATGAACAAGTAAAATTCATAAAAAAATCCTCAATTTATACTTAATTGCACAACCACTGTGCTGTACCAAGGTCAATTCTGCAGAATACATATAGAGAGCTATATGACTTTCAACATTCCTTCAATTCCAAGGCTAGTAAATCTCTACTAAAAGAAGGGCTTCAATTAAAATAAGAGAAGTTTGGGAAAAGGAAAATACTTTAATTGGATAGAGCTAGGAGTATTTGTAAGAGACTCTCTGGCCACAGAACATTGGTGTTCTCAAACTAAAACCACAAAATTTCAGGGAGATAAAAGAGCACAATGAGTAAAATGAGTACAGTAGTCATAAGTATACCTATCTACAGAGAAGGGTTTATTTAGTGGATATAGTTTGACACGTGACAAAGTATGGAATGATTTGGAGGCCCAAAAGGTAGGATCAATTGTTAATGCGTTTTAGCAGATATTCCTATCATTTTTTGTCCTGAAAATCAACATTTGATAAGTGATTATACAAAGTCAAGTCAAAACTTCAAAAACCCACTTCGATTTGCTTGACTTGACTTAACTTTTAAAGGATTAAAAGAAAGCTGAGTGCTATAGTAAGGCCTGAGAAACTTTTTGTGAATAATATTAGTATTTTTTTCCATTAAGAATATTCTTAATAGTATAGAGATTAAAGGACAAGCGCTCCAATAAAACATATGGTTCGTTCTAGAGCGTTGACATCTTGTGGATTTGTCTGAACTCATAGGAGTTGCAGTACAATACTTGAGTGCCCACTTTAAACTTATATAGGGGTTCTAATTGGGTAACATCCTGCCAATTCTGGTCACTTTTTTGCTAAGAATATCAATAAGCCCCTCTTTGAATCTTAATTAGTGATTTACCCAGTCAGTTGAAGTATTAATCAAGCCAGATCCCATCCTCATCCTTAACAATGGAGTACAACATGAGAGGTCAAGAGAGCTGTCAGGCATACGGGAATTGGAAAGGAGAGAATCTGATGGCACTAAGATATCTATTGTTGTAGGCAAATATAGTGGGGTTAACATAGAGAGTCCATTGAGAGGTGAAAGGGGCAATAAATTTATGGAGAATTTTATTGGTTTCTTTTAGCCATTTCAATGCTTTCATTGGTCTCAAGATGATACAAGTCAAAAAACCCCTTAAATACCCATAAGCCTTTTAAACTCTGAAATTAATTTTGAGATAAAAGTGGTAGCATTGTCAGTCTGGATAGCCTGAATGGCAAATTATGTCTAAAAATGATGTGCACCATGATAAACATGGCTGTGGTGACTGCTCCACCATCATGTAGAGGCTTAGCTTTGACCCAATTAATCAAGTGGTCAATGACCACAATAACGTATGTATAGTTGAAGTTGATGACTGTTTGAGGGCCAATAATGTCAATAGAGATAATGTGCCACACCCAGTTGGGCTTAACCAGTTAGTAGGTGGCGGAAGCCCTAAAATAGTTGTTGAAATTGGCACTCTTGGCACCTCATTTTGAGTCTCTGAATGTCAAACCTCATAGACTCCCAATAATAGCTCTGTTTAATCTTTTTTTAAAGTGCTTTGATTAATAATCCATGCCAAAAAATAAGATGAGATTGCATATAAGTAACAGCCATTCACAGGTAAAAACCTAATTGACTTCCACCATCACTACTAATTTTGTAAAATACCCTGCTTTGGACTTCAGAGTTTTTCAATAATTGATTAAAAGTGATTCTAAGAAGGGGTTGAATGTATTGTTCTTATGGGTTTTCATTTTACAAATAACTGGACAGCATAAGGGGCCAGCATGAAAACAATGGGTAGCCATAAAATTCCACCACATTCTAGTAGATGACCCCAATAAATGTATCACCTCATAGACATAGGCCTGAAGCTTCAACACCCATCTTTCAAGCTGACCTTTGGGCTCTTTAAGGTTATATTACTACCATAAGGAGGTGTGATTAGTAACCTCTTGAAACTTAGTTCCATAAATATAAACAGAAGGTTATTTTCAAGCAAAGATGACAACTAAGAATTCACATTCTGTCATTGTATAGTTTCTACCCTTCTTGGTAAGTGAGCGACTCCAGAAAGCTAATGGGTGCTCCTCTCCACTCTTATTCCGTTGAGAGAGCACAGCTTCAATGGGTGTCAACAAAGCATTGGACTGGATGATAAAGTGCCATCAAAATAGAGGTGTCATAGCACTGAAACTTGAGTTAATGTTGCTTTCAACATGTTGAAGGTGATTTCACATTTTGGGGACCATAGGAAGGCCACTCCACATTGGAGTAACTGAAAAAGTCATCTAGCTGAGCAAATCCTCATATAAAATGGCGGTAGTATCCCACATATTTAAACACTTGCTCATTCCGTTTGCTCTCAGGACTCTTCATTTGATTAGTAGATTTAATCTTCTGAGGCTGAGGGATTATTTCTTGAGTATTGACAATGTGACCCAGGTACTCTATCTGGGCCTTAAAACTGTCTTTTGCTAGGCTTGATCTTGATTTGAGCATTGGCTATTTGCTTATATACTTACTAAATGAGTCAGGTGTTGTTTGAAGGTGCACAAAAACACTGATATCATTGAGGTAGACTAACGCAGCTCAGCTTAAATTTCTCTAAATGGTGTCTATGGCTCTTTGGAAGGTGGCTGGGGCATTAAATAAACCTTGGGCATGCACATAGGTCGATACATCCCATAAGAAGTAGTAATGGAGAACTTCTCCTGTTCAGCCTTTGGTAGGTAAATTTATCAATAGCTCCTGATGAGATCTAAGGCGTGAATTACTAAGATTCTTCTAGCCAATTTAGAGCATCATCTACACACAGTATGGGAATATGAGTTTTAGTATTCTTTTAATTGCTTTATTCAAACACTACTTTGTTGGAGCCATCCTTTATTAATGATAAATATTGGACAGGTACAGGAACTACTAGAGGGCACATTCATTCATTGCTGTAGTAATTGGTCAAGTTTTTTTTGTATGACTTCTTTGCTGACTTGACTGCATCATATGGGTTGAGAGCTATGGTATGGGCATCCCCAGTGTCAATGTGGTGCATAATACCTTGGCACAACTTAGGATGTAATCTACAGTAGCAATTTTATGTAAATTTTTAGGTGATGATAAATCTTGATTTTTTGTTCTTTCAACTGGCCCTTCAACTGGTAACAATAATAATTGAACATGTTTTAAAGAGGTATAATGTAGTACAAACTTTGGCAGATCTTCAATAATTTTAATGTTTAGTACCTCATTCCAGGGCAATAGATGAACGTAGCCAATCTTCTTTCATTTAGTTATGGTGATCTTCTTAGTAGTCATATTAGCAAAGAACACACAGATCTCTCAATGCCCAGGGACAATAAAACCAAATGCTGTATGTGGTTTGATTTGGAACTTTTCTCACGGGGACTGAATTTCTCTAAGTAAAGCATCTGGGAGATCCAGGTACAGTCCCATGCTTACATCTTGATGTTCCTCAGGAGTAGCTTACAACTAGTGGAAGCGCGTAAAGTAATGCCCTAGATTTTGGAAATGACATGGGTGGGGCCCAACTATGATGACCAGTCTGCTGATATCAATTAAAAATTGATTTCTCCAGTGTAATTCACATTGATAATATCTGATTAGTAAGAGGAACAAGCTTGTCCCAAGAGTAATGAAGGGAAAAAGTCTTTTGAGAATCCTGAAAGAAGTTTTTTCGCAGTTGTTAACTGCTTCATAAAATTTAAGAAAGCTCATGCAAAATAAAAATTGATAGTTCTGGCTAGGTAATACTATGGTGAGCTAGCTGAATTGAAGCGATCCAAAACTCATGGGTAGAACACTATGGGCTCCTTCACTAATAATGGTTCCCAGGCCTGAAGTCTTATATTGGTGACAATTGGCCACATTAGGAGCAATTTTACCTTCTTTGTAAGATGGCTTAAAAACACATTAATAGGTTAACCGCTATCAACTATTTCGTGTAATCAGAGCTTATTAACAAGTATCTTAATATGAGTAAAATTATAGAAGTAATAGGATTTTGAATTTAATGTGATAATAGCAGAATTATTAATTTGGTTGATCATGGTTTTGATCTTTTCCACCACATCCAAAAAAATGGGTCTATAAAATTTTGAGGTAGGCGTAGTTTGACTCTTTTTACAGGGACGTATTCACTTGAGTCATCCAGTTTACTAAGCTAGTTCTGTTCAGCAAGTTATGTAGCATAAATCTTGGATATAATTTTCTGGCCTTCTTTTCAAGTTTGGCTTTCTGACTTTGGGTTACTATAAGCACTGTATGGGAGCTGATTTGGCCCTGCTTTTGATGTGTGATAGATTGTTTGACAATAGTTTATCCCATCTCTATTGTCAAATATCTTTTCCATGGTCATAATAGTCCACATGAAAAGTGTAGTTTACATTGGAATGATTTTTGGGACAACTGGCAGCATAGCGACCCTTGGACTTGCAAATACAGCAAGTAAAAACAGAAAGCCTCTTCCAGGACCCATATTTTCATGCCGGATATAGCTGGTTCCTATCAGTTTTTTAAGTGTTACATTGTTGGGGTTGCCACGACTATTGTGTGTTTCTTCATATGGTGATTCAAAGGTAACCTTGCTCTGCTTGAGGCTTTTTATATTTTCAGAAGTATTCAAATCACTAGCCAATTTAGGTAGCAGCGAAAAGAGGAGCTCAGGGTAGTCCTTATTAGCATTTTGCAAGGCGAATTTCACATCGAATTCAGCTATGGCATTGGCTCCCAATAGGATTTGTGCCTCAGGGTAGAACCAATCAGTGAGCTCGGTCATATTCTCATTCATGTAAAATTAATATTATCATAAACTCAGCCTTATGAGTAGCGTTTTTTAAGTATGGCAACGTTATGTAGCACAGTAATCTCAACGTCAGTGTAAACCCAATTTCCTCAGGTTGATAAGGCATCATCAGATAACAACTTTTATTATTTAGACAATTAGTATAGATGTTACTTTGAACAGATCATTGACCTCATGCATCGTCTTTCTAAAAATATTTATAAAAGACTGCACGTTTGTATGTCAGTCAAATATAAGCAGATTTCTGGGGTTAAATCGCTGAAAAGACAGGAGTGGCAAACTGGGGGTGGCAGTTCTTAACGTGACCTGGGAGGACCCAACATGAGGTCCCATGTTGCTGAATTCACCATCATGGATTTTGACTCATTAGAGGGACCTGATGAAGGGGGTAATTTCAATAGAGTAGGTGTCATGGAGCAATGGGGCTGGACAAATTTTAGTCGCACAGATTCCTATTCAGAGGGTGCTTCCCCAATTGATCTAATTACTTTTAGAACTATTATAATACTTTGCATTGGCACCATCCACCATTCAAACTAGTCTCAATGCATTGCTCCCAAGTCAGTAGTTCTTTAAATCCTAATTGTAATTTTTCAGAACTGCTTTAGTATGGTAATCTCACTTTGTATTACAAAGATCGGAGACCAGAGTCTGCATTCTTAGCCTCATGAGCCTTATTACTGTTCCAAAGCTCTCAGGTAAATAGTAAAAAACCATTGTTTGCCTGTAAAAAATACCATAAATTGTTAAACAAGGAGATGTAATTGCTCTTCAAGGTGCAATATCC
Organism: Massospora cicadina; assembly: GCA_022478985.1. Lineage (NCBI taxonomy): Eukaryota > Fungi > Entomophthoromycota > Entomophthoromycetes > Entomophthorales > Entomophthoraceae > Massospora > Massospora cicadina. Next base: position 14,165 of record JAKSZP010011237.1, on the reverse strand, counting down.
TGATGCACGACTGTCTGCTGGTTCCTAAGGTGTCTTAGTTCTTTATGTATGGTAGTGATCACTTCAGCCATTCTGAAAATTTTGATGAGCAACAACTTGCATCTTCTATCGCTTATAATGGCTCAGTTCTTCCACCAATTCATCTTGCTGGACTTTGGTTCTGGTGGCGTTTATCGTTTTATTAGCCTCTGTTTGGAACTAACTTACTTCTTGTACCCACGAGACAGTAAAGCCTCTTTTATTCGTATCTTGATGACTGATCTCAATTGCATTCTGGTTCAATTGCCTGATAGGTTGATCCAGTCTTTGAGAGATTAGATAGCTAAGTTAGTGGTTTGAGTCAATTGACATTCTCACCCACTTAAAAATTGTTCTTAAGTTACTCATGTAATGAAAAAGAGCATCCACATTTAGTTAGTTCCATAGTAAAACGTCCTGGATTAATAAAGATGACAGGCAATAGAAATCTGCATATTTTCACAGTGGGATGCATATATCCCATGATGTATTTTCCTAAATGGTCAATGCTTCTCAGAAAGGAGAACACTTGACCGAAATTCATTCCACTTGATTGCTCATAGATTTTCCATAGTTGGTCTTGATGTGTTAGCAATAATATAGGGATGGTCTAAGGACATCTAATTCATGGCTGAACAGCTGAAACCTTCATAGCAACGCAGGGCTGATCTGCTGGAGCTGCACCAGGGTAAACATGTTTGAATTAAATCCCTTAAATTGAGGAGAATAGCTCCATCTTATTTTGGCATGAGCCAGCTGAAAAGGATTAGGTGGGTAGACTTAAAATATAGGTGATTAGTTATTCTGCTTGTCTTCTTCTACAGTGTAAGGATTCATGTTGTTATTATAATGTTAATTAAATGGTCCACCCTGTAAGGAGCACCACAATGTATTGCACGAGACATGCACACTACTTGCACAGGTATAACTCCTTCCTAAAACTCCTTCAGTCCTACTCAATAGCATGACATATTCTCTGTAACAAGGTCAAATCTTCAGGATATCAAACAGAGAGCTATAAGATACTCATTATTCTTTACCTCATGGGATGGTAGTCTCTAGTCCAAGAAAGGCTCCCAATGAAATAAGGGAAGTTTAAGCAAACAGAGAAACTTTATTTAAATCAATTTATAAGTACTATAAGGGACTCTCTAGCTACGAAACAAAGATGTCCTCAGGCTATAATCACAGCTGTCAGGGAGTACAGTGGGCACAATGAGCACAATGAGTACAATAGGCATAAACAAACCCAATTATGGGGAAATGTTGATTTAGATGAAGGGGTTATCGTGTGACAATTCTAAAATGATTTGGAGGCCTAAAAGGCAGTATTAGATTGTTAGTGCGTTTTAGTTGATGGTATGATCTGGTTCATTTTTGTGTAAACCATTAATATCTTATTGGTGATTAAAGGAAAAATTAATACCTTTGACGACAGTCCTCCAGAAGTACCTCCACTAGACGTATGGTTCAAAGCCACTAACCATTGGTATCTTCTTGGTTTCATCACCAATGAAGCACAAGGCTGGCAAGACCTAGAATTTTTTCATGGCAATGGCCTGCAATATCCGCAAGTTAAGAATCCACATGAACCAAAGAAAGGCCTTTTTGAGCCAGTTATTTAGGCTTAAAAATTCATTAAGTTGTATAAAGAAGGGGAAAACATTCCAAGGCCCTAATACCCTCTTAAAAAACAAGAAATACAACGCAGCAGCCGCCCAACACAAAAAGACCACCATGGAATGGCGCGGCAGCCATATCACTTCATCCAAAAATTCATCAATGACAGATTATTTAAATGCCAAGCGCCAGAGCTGTACCTAAGAGACATCATCCTCAAACAATAATTGGTTAAGGAGGAAGATTGGTCAGACATAATCATAAAAATTTACCAAGAGTTAGATAAGGTCTTGATGGGTTGAGATTAATATCACTACTAGGTACCAGAACATGGCTACATCAACTTTTTAATTTTTGTGATCTTGAGCACAAAAAGCTCATGGAGGTGGGTTTCATGTACAAGAGCTCCTACCTGTGACAGAACTGATCCGTTTGTGGACCAAATATCCAGGCGGATCATAAGTTACAACTTAAAGAAGGATTAAAATCATGAATGAGTCCATCAGGTGATCCTAGCTGGGTATTATACTATGGCAATGTCACAAATTCTGCTAAGCCATTAGCAAGTATATCACCAAATATATCTGCCCTACATAGTGGAGGCGTTTTAAAACTGGCACCTTAGATGAAGGAAAATTTAAAATCGCTCTTTTTAGGTTCATCTGCATCCTGGACCTCAAACATATATCTTACATCAAAGAAGAAGATGCAAAGAATGTATGCCGTTTCTGCCTTCAGACTCGGCAAATGATGCCCAGTGCCATCACAAAAAGGTGAAATGAGCTGTGAAAATGATTAAAATCCCATCAGAGGGATAATTAAGGTCAGGTCAAAAACCTTCCTTTGAACCAAGGCTGTCCAACAATTACAAATACAATTTTGTTTAAGAGTGCTTCAGTTTATTTTATTTTATTTATTGCGGGGAAGGCTGACCATGGGATGGACACTTCCAAATATGACTCAGGAAAGACAAACTTAGTACCAGGGGAGGCACCCCGGAGAAGCGATGCTATCTCTTGTTGTCAGCGGGAACGCCACTTATGGGGAGGGGGAGGGAACGTGTGAAGGGGCCGTAGCCACTATTGAGCACGTGTGGAGGAAGGGGTCTGATTTGATGAACCAGACTGGGAACCAGGAGGAGACCAGCTGTTGGCGACACGGTGGGAGGTATCCAAACATCCATGCTTGAAAGTGGTCCACCAAATGAGACCGGAATCTGTGGACAGTTTCTGGGAGGGTGGGGGTGGAGCCTGCGATGGCATCTAAGACAATCGTGTGGATGGTCCACATGGCGATTGCAACCACCAGAGCATGGAGGGAGGGTGGAAGGGAGGAGGCCTTTGATAGAGCAAAAATATCTCTTGACAGATTGAAGGGATGCGTTTGATCCTGGCCCAGCAGACGTTGAACTTCGCGCCATATCACTTTAGAGGTGGGGCACTTCTCCAGGCGGTGGAACATCGTTCCATACTGGCCACACACGACACAGGATGAGTGTAAAGCGTTAGAGCGCTCAGCTGTATGATACACCTGCCTCAGGCAGCGCCACACATGGGAGCGGACTTGAGGCTGCAACAGAGGATGGTGTGCATATTTCCAGATAGTTTTTGGGTTTCAATGGAATAAGGGATGTCCATCATGTCCAGGTAGTCCACCCTGGATAGGACATGCGGCCGAATGGGGATCACGCCATCATGGATGGGTAGCCCCTGTACCTCTTGTGTGAACTGAGGAGAGGGGCGGCCTCTTTGGGTTGTATGTCCACTAATATGAATTCTCCACTCTGCACTTAGCATGGAGAGTAGGATTCGTTTGTAGTGGGTTTTAGTCCCATGAGGACCTGTGGCCGATGTGTGTGATGCGAGGTATTTCATCAGGGAGTGGGGGTTTGATGGATTGTTGAGGCTCAAGGCTCAGGAGAAGTTGGAGCGGGCTGCACGGGACCTGTGTTGAGATGGGAGTGTAGGAGCGGTGACGGCCATGATCCAGGTGCCCAGGATCTTGGCAGCATGGGCTTTGAAGTCAAGCAGGCCCATGCCACCTTGATGATGAGGGCCAAACATGACCTCTAGCCATACTGGTGGAGGGCGGCCTGACCAAAGCCATCCTTGCAGCAAGGCATACAGGGATTTGAAAAAGCTCGGGGAGAAGGGGATGGCGTGGGCTCCAAACCAGACTTTGGATAGGAGCATAGAGTTGGCTATAACAACCCAGCCAGTAAAGGTAGTAGGGTGGGCTCTGAGAGAGGCGATTCTCTTCATCACGTTGTCCAGTATACGGCACTCCATTAATGCTGACGCGTATCCGCCTGCCTCCATCCACACGCCCAGATGGTGCACCGGTCCTATGGTAGGACGTGGCATGAAGGGGAGCACCAGTGGAGCGGTGTGTGTTGAGTTAGTAAGGCGTGAACGTGGGCGAGCAGATAGGTCAGGTTGGGAACTAATTGCTGGGGCCCAGCAGTTCTGAAACTGACCAAGGAGGATGATTTCAGTTTTGGAGGCGTTCAGTGCCACGTTGCTTACCTGGGAATATTCCTGGATGAGGGCTTCAAGCGCGCGTGCATCTTTATTATTAGACACTCCCACCACGCAGTCATCTGCAAATGCCATCATCTTGACTGGGGTTTGGCCTGGCACATGGACCCCAGTGAGTTGGGCATTCACATTTTGCAGTAGTGGGTCAAGGCTGAAGTTGTATAAGAGTGGGCTGAGGGGGTCTCCTTATCGCAAGCCCCTTTGAGGGCGGACTACTTCCATTAAAGAAAGCCTGGGCCACGCACTGCCATTGTTGCAGATTCTGTGAGCAGCATCACCCAGTTGATGAAGTGGGGGGGGTAGGCGGAATTGATGGAGGCAGGCCCTTAGGTTTTCCCAATTTACTCTATCATAGGCCTTTTTTGGTCCAAGAATACCAGTGCCCCAGAGGCTGTGGTCTGACATGCATTAGCCACGGAGTGCACGTTATCCCAAATCGACCTTCTGGGGATGAAACCAAATTGTTCTGGGGAGATGGTGGCAGATGCTACAGTCCCTAAACGGTTAGCCATGATTTTTGTTAAAATTTTGGTGTCTGTGTTTGTTAGAGAAATGGGGCACCAGTTGGCTAAGTTAAGCTTAACCCTTTCTTGAAGAGTGTGACAGTAGAGGCCTCATGTCCTCCTGGGGGAGGCGCATTTCCAACAGGCTTTGGTTAAGTGAGTCAAGCAGCAATGGGGATATATATTTGAAATATTTTTTGTAGAACTCATATGGAATGCCATCTGGGCCTGGGCATTTTTGGTTTGGCGCACTGTGAATGGCTGTCCATAATTCGTTCAGAGTAATTAAATTTATTATTTCTGGGTATCAGAAAATGTTGCGGATATGAGCTTGGTCAAGAAATTCCGCCACTTCAGCCAGCTGAATTGGTTTGGCTCAGTATAACTCGGATTAATATTTTTGCATTTCAATTGCCACTTCAGCCAGTGTGTCTGCAATGGAATTATCCGATCTTTGCACCTGGGTGCAGGCCACACTCTGGTGTGGTGCGAAATTTTTTTAAAGAAATATGTGGTGTACTTGTCACCTTTTGTGATGCGTGTGGCCCTGTATTGAATACAAACCCAATGTTTGTGTTGCCTTTCGAGTGTGTTGAGGTGGGCAGCTGCCTCCACCCACTTCTGGCCCCCATGCAGGGCTGTATCCTGTAGCTGGAATGTTGGACTCCAAGTGTGCCAATTCTGCCAGAGCGCACGAGATAACCGCTGATGTGGCTTGTGAGCGTCTGGAGGAGAGATGGAGAGAGTGGCGGATGGTGTCCTTTTTGAAAGTTGCCCATGTGGAAATGGGGTCCACACAAAATGGTGCAACAAACGATTTTGCCAAAGTTGCCTCTTCAACCCATGTGGAAAATCCTGGTGACGCGAGCTCGGGGGGGTGGATTTTGCACTGGTGTGGGGCCTTACCAACTATGACAGGTAGGTGGTAGGTTATTGAGACCAGTCAGTGGTTGGATAATTCCATTTTCGTTGTTTTGAAGTGGGAGTTGTGGGGCTGGAATTTCGCCGGTGTTAGAATAAGGTTGATGCGGGTCATGGACCTTAATTGGCCGTTGTGGATGTGGGGATGCATCATGTTTTTGAGCAGCGGGGCATGTCACAGCAGAGAATCCATTAACCCAAGGGTGGCCTTTAGAATGCGTAGTTCTATGAGAACCTGTGGGGCGTGGGGTGAGGGAGGCCACCAGTCCATTGGTGAGGTTAGCCAACAGTTCATGTCGCCAACTAGGAAAGAATCAGGGGGTAGCGGGAGGGATTTAACTGATGAGAAAAATTCCCGACGCTCATGTGCACCGTTTGGGGCATAGATGTTGATGATTGCATGCACTACGTCAGCCCACGAGAAGGTGATGATGAGCACTCAGCCATTTAGGAATGTTTCTGGGGATGTGAGTTTGAAAAATTATTTTTCCAAATTAGCACCCCACAGTGCTTTGACCAAAAGGATAGGGATGGGTGGAGCATTGTTTTCCAAGCTATTCTCAGAACCTCGTGGACAGTGGGACTCCTGGATGGCCAGGATATCCATGGGTAAATTGTGTTGTAAAAAACTCAGTTTCCCAGCCCAGGATGGGGAGGCCTTGAGTCCAGCAATATTCAACATCCCTAGAGTGAAGGTTTCCCCCCTCACACCTTAGGTGTGAGGGGGTGGGCCCCCGGGCCCACCAGCCTCTTCTATGTCCCCACGGGCTTTCACAGCAGCATGGGTGTTAGCAGCAACACTATTGGAGTTTTTGTTGATTTTTGCGGAAAGAGTCGCGTTGGCTTTGGCCTTCGCTTTTTGTTTTCCTGACGTCAGACGAATTTTTTATGATGCGGATGAGTTTGGTGCACCATCAAGCAGTTCAAAATTTTTTTTTCAGTTGGGATAGGTCCCAAGTAAGTTTTGACTGGAGCTTGGGTGCAACAATTGGGTGAGATTGAATCTCCTATCAGATCCTCAGATTGAGTGGCCCGCTCAGCATGGGCTTCCCAATCTGATTGGATGATGGATTCCCAAGTTGCTTCCGCTGTGAAGGTCTCCATGTCCTCCTGGCATTGTGAGTGTGGGATAGCAGTGGTGGCCTTGGCCGCTTCCTTGGCCACGGCCCTATGGGCCTGCTTGGCCTTCTTCCGCTCCTGCAGGGAGATAGGCTTTACCAATAGGTAGCAGCCTTGTGCTCCCCATAGGAAAGCCTCCTTGGTGCTTGCGGTTGGTTTGTAGTGCGCCTCTCCGTTGGCCATGGCCGCTGAGGGGTGCTCTTGGAATGTGATGCCCTCCTTGATGGGGCATGCGTGCGCCTTATGGCTGAATGCATCACAGTGGGTGCAAATGGGGGGCGCGCTGTCCACGGTCACCCAGAATGGGTGGGTGGTATGCCCTGCGATATCAATAAAAGTGGAGTGCAGGATATGGGTTAGGTCCTTCGTGATCTCCTCAGTTGGGGTCAGAACTGCGATGGCTTTGCTGGTGCACAGTTGTGGCATCAGCATGAAGCGTTGCATTTCAAAAGATTGTATTTCGCTGTATACAGCGAGACCATCTTTCAGGTGTTGTTCCAAAATGTCACGTTTTATCATAGTACGCAAAAAGTCAAATGTGAGGAAAATTTGGTTTGATTTTGTCCATCTGGTGCGTTTGGTTTTGACGACCCATTGCCCTTCAGGGAGGTTGACCACTATGCGCACCGCTGCAGCCTCATCTGCTGCTTTTTTGCTTTTGAAACCTAGGTCCAGCCAACAGCATGACATGGAGTGAGGTGCAACGTACACCGCGGTTGGGAAAACTTTGTGTACATCTTCACAAAATTTTTCCCATAAGGCTGTTTTTTGGATGTCCAGATACACACAGACTCTGAATTCCACCGACGAAAGTGGCTGGGAGTGTGGCGTGTTGATGTACTGATTGCATTGTGCTTGCCACGCGAGTATCTCTGGGGAAATTGTGACCACCAGTTTTTTTAGATTTTTGTCTATTCCGCCAGATTCTCTGGGGCGTTTTCGAATGTTGGAGGCCATGGGCCTTCCACCTGCTCCTCTTACCTTGCTTGCCCAACTGCTCCCTGACATGGGCGCAGACTAATCTCCTCTGTGAGATTATCAAACTAGATTCAGTCTTGAATTGAATAGGTTGCAAAAGTGATTGCAACGAGAAAGAAAAGTGATATTAGTTTTTTATAAACTCCGGAGATTCAAGACTAGAGTGCTTCAGTTTATGATAATAATGAAATAGACCAAAAGACCCTGTCCAATTCTCGGTGGAACCCCTCAAATTGTGACAATCCTATTCCATCCACTTCTCAGCCAAATTATACAGTTCTTAGTAATTGGGTTGATCCAAACCTACATCAAATATGGGAAGTTATGATGAGGCTCCTCTATGGCCCCTCAACAATTTAGTTCAAACTTTTATGCAGAGACCACCCCTTTTATAGGATTGAAGGGGGTATGCAAAGTTCAAATATTTTCTCTCCCATTGATTGGGTCAAATATATAAAATCGTTACATCACAGATATACAGCCTGCAATAGACCTTCCATTGGCTGTTATTTCTAAGCAATGCAAGACTTATGAGCTTCAATGGGCCAAAACTTTTTATACCCTAATTTGGCTATTCCTAGCCAAATCCAAATTTTGCATTGATTTCCCTTTGAACCTCAATATAGTTTATATACTAAGCGGTGAGATATTGAGAGGGTTTGTTTTGACCCCCATCGCACATCTAATAAAATGTACATAAAAATTCAACTTTTTAGCTTAATAGTGCTTTATTATTTTCCATTATAAGTGGTCTGCAAAAATCTCCTGAATCATTTATTGTCAGTAGAGAGTACTATAACTCCTGCAGAAATAATGTTGGAATCTAGGTGCAATATACACCAGCGAGCACAATAATAGCTTAAAATACAATATGTGGTGCTCATTACAGGGGGCCCTGTACACCACAAAACACTTACTCAAGAATGGAGGTTGGTGGGAAATTACCCTACCAACCTCCTCTCCAAAATTGACCCTAGGATAGCAATTATGGAACAATAGCTAGCCAGTGCTTTGTTCGCCTTAAAAGGTATTGGAGAGAACTCATCTCAACACCCTTATGGGTCATGCCCTGTTATAAAAAACCCCCTCTCAGAGCTAATTTCACCCCAGGTGAGGGCAGTGTTGCCTCCTTCCTCTTCGTTTATGAATCAGTTATGAAAGGGCAATTGACCAGCGAAAATTTAAACACATCCTCCCCTGCTTGAGCTGTGTGGCACAGGAGATAATGTTTCCACACATGGTCACCCTCAGCAACTGGGAGGAGGTGAAAGAAGCTCTCATCAAAGAATTTGGGTCCATGCAGAGTCTAAATAGGCAAAAAGGCCTCTTATGTGCCTTAGCCTACAAAATGGAGAATCACTTGCTACTTTTGTTGATTGGTTCTATAAGGAATCCCAAACTCTGCTGCTTGCAAAAATGCTCCCACTTGAATACGCTATTGCTTCTGTTTTGGCTGGATTTGCTCCTCATACCTCTTTGGCAATTCATATCTCTTTTTTTTAATACTAGATGGTCCCAACCCGAGGGGGGGATTCATCAATGTGGCGATTCATATCTCTTCTGTCAAGCATTACTTCAAAATATATGGGTAACAAGGAGGCTCTACTAACGGTGGTTGACTCCTATGGCCATGATAGAATACAAGGAGCTCTGACGCAAGAATATCCTATAACCCTTCAGCCTCTTCTATGGCTGTTTCCCCTTTAAGATCTGCTCCTGGAAAGCTGCCACCATGAGGTTTCCTAGCCCAGGTGAGGATATTCAATGGATACTAGCAGTGACAGGGAAGCGCTCCCCTTCATCTTAAACTTACAAAGCTCATCTGGAAAAGTTAGCTATCACTTTGCCTTGCTCCACTCCTTCTTCAAAGCAGAATTCCAAAGTGTCTGAAGTGTCGCGTCCTACTAAGGCGCTACCTCTTTACCCATAAGCATCTCCTCCAGCTGTACCTCGCCAAAATCTATAGCCATGGGGCAACCCAAACCTGTCTCTTCCAAGGCCCAAGTCAAAGCCATTACAATTCTAATATCTCCCACAAAAATAATACAGCGGAGGAGCAACCCCAGAACCTATCTTGCCCTAAGGGAAGCCCAGAACCTACCTCACACCCTATGTAAGAAGAGTGTCCATAACACTCATGTTTTCAGCGTGGTAATGCATGGCGCACAGGGCCAACGCCATGGAACTAGTCGTTAATAATAAAGTTATTAGAGCCCCGCAGACGGTGCTTGAGCTGTAATGACTTTAGGCGAGGGTGGTTAGCAGTAGATAGAAGAGCCAGAATTTAAGTGACAACCAGGCTAGAGTGAACCTATAGTGGGGTTCATTTTCAAGCGGTGCTCTTAGTGGGATTGTATTGGCAGCACAGGTTAGAGTGAACCTGAACGGACCAATGGTGCACATGCGGAGAGAGTTAGGTTGTTAAAACTAAAAAGCTAACATTGTGCGAGACCTCTTTGAAGAGATATACGCACAGTTCGTCCAAAATAACATTTTAAAAATAGAATACTAGCGAAGGGTTCTTTATTATGGTAAAAGTTGACCAAAAAGAGAGATTGGTATCTAGAAAAAGGATTTTAGAGAATTTGGGGGAACAATCAATTGATGGAAGAGGTGCTAAGCTGAGGTGCACCAATAAGTGCACACTTCCATTGGGAAGTAAGCTATACTTAGTAATGGACCAACTTCTGGTTATCAATTGTAGGAGAGGCTAACCCAAGGTGGAAATTCTAAAACCAAATGGGTTTTGTGACCCCATTTACTGAGAAACTGAAGTGAGCCATTTTTGTTAATCAAAGGTCCAATTTGTTTTAATGCTCCTGCTGTTATACAGGGCCAAACTTCTCTAACATCCCTAGGACCAACCTGGGCATACCTCACCTTAACCCAGTGTTAATACAAATTATGCTTGAGGTTAGGGAGGCTTACCAACTTTACCTTCTTGGCCTCCTGATATGCAGCTTTGTCCTTGGTATTTGTCCCCATTATGATGTCATTCTCAAGCCATGACACCCTATGGACTCCCTAACATGCATCAATAACCCTTTATGATGATGAATGTGAAGGGGGTTGTGAAGATGTGGGTCTTTATGCTTTAGGAGCCCCAGGTGAAGTAAAGTTCTTAACAGGTTGAACCTTGAGAGAGTGGATATGGTATGATACCCCGCCAAACTTGTCTTCATCAAGCTCTGAGGGGTCTTGAGGTTATTAACTCTGCTAGTGGAGCAGAACAGCACATCGCCTCACTAATCTGATTCACACAGAGTGTGTACACCCTACAGTCTATCCAGGAAAAAACCCTGAGACTGCTAAATTATTAGCTTTCACTCTCTGTCTAAAAGAGGTTCTAGCTTTTATCCTCAACTTTAGAGGAACCTTAACAAAGATTGAGGTTGTTGTTAATGAAGTATGGGTCACGGCTGTCCTTGACACTGGATCACCTTTAAATCTTGTGTCATTAAAACTCACTAAAAAGGTTAAGCTAGCCCTGACCTCGACTACACCCAAGAGTTTGGTACTGCTAGTCCCTCCACCACATGCGCTATTGGGGCTTCCTCTTATTTGCCCATCATATTTGGGAATCTCATATTGTCGCCACCCACAGTGGCCTTGGTAATCAATAACTAAATCTAATCATTGGTAAACAGTTTATGCTTGAGTATGAAGGGATCATTAACTTAGAGCAGGGCTATCTCTCTCTGCTTAACTACGAGGTCCCTCTGATTCTGACCTACAATGAGATTAAAAAAAAGGATTACGCCTGCACAGTGGAGTACACCTCCTTAGCCTTATCCCTGTACTATACTACATCAGGACAAAATACAAAATTATTGCCCAAATCATGGATGCTCTTGAGGGTATCCTGTTCTTTGCTTCTAAAAAGGAAGTCATCAAAGCCGGTGAACAAAGTGTAGTGGACATGAAGATTACCTACAATTCCCCCAAAACTTTCTATTGCATCTAACAAGCGTAGAGGGTGCTAGTCTCTTAGAGCCTATAGTATTTCCAGGCATTTTGGACTCAGCCTATCAATGGCCCATCAATCTCCTACTGAGGAATCTCACCCCAAAGGATTTGGTCATAAAAAAGCATCAGGCGATCAGAAGCGGCCTGCTGATATCCATTGATGACATCCAGAAATTTCACTGTATTGGGTCTATGGCAGATATGGGCTTACCCGCTGACTAATTTTTAAGTTCCTTGCTTACCGTTCATATCTCTGAGGAATTAACCCCAGCGGACCTTGACAAGGTTCACTCCATACTTTAGGCCTATAGCAAAATCTTCTCTACTTCTAAAACTGACTATGGGCACATGAAGGGTTGGACTCACACTATTGACGTTAGGGAAGATCATCCAATCAAATCCAAACCCTACCACAAATCCAAAATCAAGGAGCTACGGGTGCTAACGGAGCATGTGCAGTTGCTGAACGCTGGGTTTCTGGGATGTCACAAAGCCCTTGGTCATCTCCTCTTCTACTAATAAAGAAGAAAAATGGAGGCCATTGGATAGTTATGGACTACCATAAGCTGAACAACCTCACAAAGAAGGACAGCTACACTCTTCCCCATATTGCGGATGCTCTGGCCTAACTCTCTGTGTCTAAATTTTTTTCTGCAATGGACTTGGCTAGTGGGTATTGGCAGATGGACCTTTTTTCCGCAGGACCAGAAGAAGTGCTCCTTTATCTGTAACGAGGGCCTATAAAACCCACTTGCTCACCCCAGGGGCTATGCAATGCGCCTGCTACCTTTCAGCAGGCGATAGCTCATATTCTCCAGGATCTCAAGCTAAGCTGTGTGATTGTCTATCTCTATGACATCAAAATATTCTACAAGATCTTCAATGAGAACCTCACGAACCTAAAAGAAGTGTTTCAAAGATTGCAGGTATCCAACATCAAACTAAAACCCTCTTAATGTACTTTTTTAAGTACTAGATGGTCCCAACCCGAGGTGGGGATTCATCGATGTCCTCCTAATGTACTTTTTTTTAGTACTAGATGGTCCTCCTAATGTACTTTCATCTTGAAGAAGTTGGATTTCCTTGGGCACGCTATACCTCAAGATGGGATACAACCCATCCAAGAAAAGGTGGAAGCGATATCTAAAATGCCTGCAGCCAAAACCCTTTACAACGTACAGGCATTTTTGGTCATGATGTGGATCTGCTATCAATTCTTCCCTTAATTCGCCCAGCTCAGTGAGCCCCTCACATGTCTCTTGGATAAAGACACTCTTTTTAATTGAGGTGCTCAACAAAAAGCCACTTTTGAGACCCTGTATAAGTAATACAACAATGGCCAATCCTCCGCCACCATGACTATGGCAAGCCCTTTATGTTGTTCATGGATGACTCCAATTACGCCGTTGAAGCCATCTTAAATCAATTGGATGAGCAGGTGGTCGATTATCCCATGTCCTATTTCAGTAAGATGCTCTTCAAAGCAGAACGTAATTACAGCATCGCTGAAAAGGAGTGCCTGGGTGTCTTGCTGGCCGTTAAGTACTTTTGGCCTTTCCTATATGTGACTTCTCTCAAAGTAGTCGCTGACCACGCCTCCTTAAAGTGGTTGCAAAATCTGAAAGATTTCACTGGACGGTTGGCACGCTGATATTTGAATCACCAGCACTACGACATAACCATTGGGCATAAAGTGGGAACTCGCCATATAAATTTTGATGGTTTAACGTGGCTGCCTGTCCATTACTTAGACAATAGTGAAGCTGAGAGGTTACATGACCTCCTAATGAGGCCTAATGCAAGGGCTGATGAGGATGAACCTGCACAGAAAATGAAAGCTCAACACTCCTGCAAAACCAAGGTGGAGAGCTGGAAGATATTTAAAAAAGTAGGTGCCAACTGGTTGTCTTATCTCCGGCCATCAGAGTGCATACCTGTGATCTTAAAGTCCCATTCCATTCTAGGGCATAGTGAGTATGGAAAACCTATGATTGGGTAAAAGAGCGCTACTACTGGGAGGGAGACATGGAGACGATAACTTGAGTACTGGATTCATATCTGACATGCAAGAAGCATCCAGATATAAGACCAGGTATCAATACTAACCCACTACGCCTCAACAACCCTTTCACGCCATAAGTATAGACGTGGTAGTCCCTCTACTCCAGATCACTGGGGGAAACTGGTACATATTAGTAGGTATAGACCACTTTGCCAAGTGGGTTGAGGCTGTAGCTCTTCCTGCTCAAACTGCAAAAGCCAAGCCCACCTTCCTTCATCAGTAAATACTGCTCTTCATGGTTGCCCCCTTGTCCTGCTCTGTATCAATGGAAAAATTTTACCACCATAGTGGTGAAAACCTCGCTACCTCCATGGGAATGCAACAGCTTTTCTCAGCCCCCTATAGCCCATCCACCAATGGTACTGTGGAAAGAGCTAACGGAACCCTGGTCTCTATACTCCAAAAAAAGGCCAGTTCAGACCCTCTGCACTAGGATCAATT
>JAKSZP010011236.1:0-37142 GCA_022478985.1 Massospora cicadina | reverse complement strand
AAGCAAAATACATGAATTTTAAAAAAATCATACTCATCCATAGTAGTTTTGCTCTGATGTCATCAGATTCTCCGCTGGCTGCTCCAGCATGGGGTAGCAGCAAAACTCCCCCCGCCATTTTCCATCCGGCAGGAAAAGGCGCTAGGACTGGTTCACCCAGTCATTTCAAACCCATGGGCTGATTCGTTCTGCCCAAGGACCTGGACGTCCACCTTGCTTGTACCCAAGCAGTACCATGCTGCCCCCTAGTGCTCCCCTGGATCAACATGCGCTACGGCCTAAGGGTCAAATATGGGAAACTATTCCCATACCATGACCAAGCCATTATTGAAATGGCACAGGCGGTGATGATGCCCGCCAAATTTATTGATTTCCGCCCCTAAAAGGGGTATTTTAACCTTAGCTTCACCTGCAAAGCCAACGCTGCCACTGCAGCAACTATGCCCCTGGTATTCCAGGGCACCCCTCTCCCCACAACTTGGACATGGCTCCCAGCGGACACCACTTTGGTGGTCCAATTTGCTGGCCTGCCCACCCACCTCCCCCCTGAAGTGCTCCACCAGGAGCTGATGGCCGGTATGGCAGCCTATGGCTCCAACCCCATCCTACAATTTGTGGTCCCAAATGGGGCCACATGACTTGCTGGGCCTCGGGCATATGCCACAATAAGCCCTGAATTTAGAAAATTGCAGTGGCAATTCTGCCATGCACCATTATTCCCTCATCACCTGACCATCCATTTTGGGCCTGCATCAAGGGCGGGTGGACGATATGTCCATCATGTTTTGAGTTAGGCCACTCAAAATGAAAATGTCCCTACTCAACTATGTCAGATGGATTAGAAGACTCATCTGCCAACCTCCAATCTGCTGCCCACCCTGTACAATTTCAGGTATGGGGCACAATCCTACCACCTCCACCCCCAAAGCCTGTTGCTGAAGCTGCACCTGCAGCCACCAATCAGCCTCCTCCCCATCCCAATGCCATAAATAATCCCTCCAATCAAACATCAGATTGGATCACAGTTTGATCCCATGCATCTACAAACAAATTGAACAAACCTCAACTGTACGCTGATTCCCCAATCCAATTTAACTAAAATCCATGGGAATTATTGAATGAAATTGATGAATCAGTAACATCATTGAAGAACCAACACTGCAAGTCGAGCAGCTCTGTAACGCAGAATGGGATGCAAAATTCCCACCTCAGAAATATGTCCCACAACCTAACGCCAAACCGTTCTACAGCGACCACCAGCTTGCAGTAGAAGCAGCCGCCACACCAGTTTGCTGTCCGCTTTGCAAAGCTGCCACCAAATCCATGGCTGCACTCGCAGGAGAAATTCCACCTCCCATCATCCCCAAAAATCTTACTGCACAAATTAAGATCAACATGAAAACTATACACAAAAACGTCACTGAAGCCATCCAGAACGTGGTAACAGTAGCATGGAATCTGAAAGCAAAAATACCCCAAATCAACATTGCACATTTATAAATTCCCGAACCCCCCTCAAAGCTGAAGATGCTTTGGGCAAATACATTGTTGGTATAATGATGGCTGGCAACTATTCAGAAGTTCCAATCATCAAGGATATTGAACCCTATGCCGCCAATACCCCCACATCCTTACTATCTGCCTTAACATGCACTCTACTCTGGGATGAGATGGATGCAGCTAAAGACGAGCCCCCCAATCCCCCCTCCCCATCCACCATGGAGAGATAGCAGTATTTGCTGCCCACCTGGTTGGATATTTTGTTAGTATGATTCAATCAATCTGTCCATTTTGGGCGTTTCATTTGAATCATTATTTTTTATTATGATTTCTAGTTTTAGTTCAGTAATGTCTGTCCCCTGGTCAGCTTAACTAAGTTAAATAAAGACTACCAGGGATTGATTATAAATTGTATTCAAATGTTATGATCTACTTGAGATATGGCAAGATAAATTAGTAGTTTGATTATCACTAGTAATTTAGTAAGTTTCCAGTAATTGATGCTGAGGGGTTTAATAAACGAGGCATTTCATTGCCATATATCACTTAGTTTCTATCAATTACTGGCTTGAAAAAGGACCTCCTATCACTATCAAATTTAGCCTAGCACTTTAAAAATGCAACATCTTCTCTATAAAACAATTTTTCTTAACTAGTTCCAGTTGTAGATTTTTATTCCCTTTGGGGTAACCAACCTACTGGCCACTTTAGGAAACCTGAGTAAAATCAGGGACAGTTGGATCAAGCATTTCCCGCATCTTGACAGCATTTGTGAGGTTTTCTTTCTATTTTGGTTTTAATTTTTATTGCTCAGCTCATATGTATGGGAAACCTTAATAGATAGAATTTTAAAAAGTTTTCATCACAGGCCGTTGAATTTAAGGGCATTATGAGGTTCCTCCAAAGTGTTGAATGCAACATTGTGCGCATAGATTCAGTGTTGGTACTTTTACTTGTGCATCCTTTGACGTCACAATGACTGACTAGAAAATTCTTGCGGCGGTCAGTGGGTATATAATTGCCTCTGTTATATAGAATTTTTTCCCTTTGAAGCATATAAAAAGGCTTTAAAGTTTTTTTTGGTTATTGGCCTTGTTATCTGAGACTTGATTGTTGCTCTGTTCAAATAGATTGCTAGTTTTAATAATAGCATTATTGGAAGGAAGATTTTCAGGAGTTGTTTTTATAGCTTGAGGAATTAACCCCTATATTTGAGAGTTTCTTGACAAAATGGTACTCAAAAGTATAAAAATAAGTTTTGTTAAATTCTCAAAAAAACATTTTTTCTTTCATTGTAGACTCATTTCTGGTATAAATGATAGCATTTGTACCTGATACCATGCCAATTGTAGTAACTTATTGCCTCTTCCCTGACCAGCTGTAAATTGTAGGGCTTCAGTGGGAGGATGAGATGATCTAACACTGTGACACTATTGATGGCTATATCTCTATACATTGGACTGTGACCACAGAGAATGACAAAAACCCGATATTTTAGTTTTTTGCAAAGATAACTAGGACAGTTTACTTGAAAGGAAAAATGTATATTTAAGATAAGTTATAAATGTTTTTCTTATCTTAAAATTTAAAATCTGCTCATAACCTTCATTTATTGTTACTTTATACACTTTAGTGAGGGGAGAATTTCATGCAAAAATCTTATAGTAATAAATCAGTTAGCTAATAATCCCCTTTTTGCATTTTGGTACTTTACAATTTCCCTCTCATTTTTGGTGGCCAACCTTAGTTAAACTTGATGCAAATTTTAAGTAAGTAAAATAAAAACCATTTGTTGGGATTTTTGCCCAATTCCCAGATGACTAGATTACCAATAGTTGCTAGGGGATAATTCCCTATATCAAAGTGAATTGGATAGTGGTTGACCCTGATTTCAGGGTAACAATGTTTGGGGGAATTTAGGTTATTCGCCTGGGTCAGATCCGTTGAGGGATCACTCAAGATGAATGCTTAAAATCTCATTAGGCATAGTTGCCAACAAAATAGGAGCAACTCATAGTTGATCAATGATTAACTATCAGATGTACCAATTGGTATCAGTCAGTATTAATCACTTACTGATTGGGAATTTAAGGATCAAGTTGCGAGGTGAGTGATGCTCTCTGCAACTAGTGAATCTATCAGTTGATTTGTGATCTGCCTTAATAGGTAATAAGTCCCATTACATAAGCAGGTCACTTGCCAAATATGGTTGGTTCACTGGGATCAAGAGGAAAACGGTAAGGAAATTTTTTCTGACGCTTTCTATTTTTAGGTCTCAAGGATATCCAATGACAGAATTTTAGCCAGGATGGGGAAGACCATCTCTAATGAGAAGAGGTGGGTAATGCAATGGCAATGGCTGCTATTTCATTGAAAAGTGCTAACTGAGGGTTGTGCACAAAATTTCCACTATAAATTTACCAAAGAATTCACTAATAAATAAACACAAATATAAAATTGGCAGATATACTTATAGCTATATGGATATACTTATATCAGAATCTTATGTATGTTCTATTCTTTCTCAAGGATATTGTTGCTGTGTTCTTTATTTGGGAGGCTCTTTAGGATAAAGAGTAAGGATCTGAGCGGGGGATCCAGAGAAGAGAATCTGAATCTAATTGGGGTTTGCTGCCTACTGTGTGTCACCAGAGAGAAGCTGAAATGGGGATATGAGTGTGGTTCAAGTTAGGTGGTACCAGGGAACAAATCCCTACTAAGGATATCCTAAGTATTTCAAGATGAAATACTGGCCAAGTGTTGGGCCTAATTCTATTACTTTATTCAACTATGGATAATAGTCTTCATACTATTATCAAATAAATAAATTTCATTATCAGACAAAGCGGAGAATTGTTCAACAATGAACCTGTGCAGTTAATTTATTTAGGGGTTATAAGCTGATAATAATCAATACCCTATATATTTAACAATTGGTGCTCACTAGAGGGGCGTAGTTGAGTGAAGATACTATGACATGATGTCATATGAAGATGTTTCCAATTCTGCCTATAAGTTATTAAGGAAAATAACATCTTTGAATACTGATTGTGGAGTGGATCACGTTCAATTGCATTCACCCAGATCAAATGTGGAGCTACTATAATAAAAATTGAAAAAGATACTCAAGATTTGGGAAAAGGACTTGCAGCCTAGATATGGAACTGTCTAGTGCTACAAGAAAACCAGTTTCCACAGATAACTATTTATGAAGATTATCAGCAGGGACAACTCAGGTTGAAATTGGATCCACTTGAAATAGTCCCAAGGATCAGCAGGGCCAACTCAGGTTGAAATAGGGTACTCTTTAAATAGTCCTGAGGAGTGAGGTGTTAGATGAGACACTAGATCAGAGAATTGGATTACATTACAATGAAGAGTACGAGGTCAAAAAAGGAGTGATTGATCTAAGAGAGTGGAGAGAATTTTTTGACCTAATAATATTTAATCAATGAGGCAGAAAATGCTGGAGACGAAGAGCAATCAATTCAAGACGAAATTGAAAGAAGATTACGAGGCTAGATCAATCTGTGTGATTAAAAAATCGTTTCCAGATCCACCAGTAAAATTACTTCCAACGTTTTAAATGGAAATGAATGCCAAAAATCGTTTTTAAGAGTAAAATCAGAACAATCAAATATAAAAAGTGTTGATTAATGAGGAACTCACAATTGTGGGAGATTCGAAGAATTGAGCATCAGTTGCAAAAAATGAGATAAAATTTAGACCTGTTGAACGAATGACGTGTCAGGATTGAAGCCCTGATGTATGAAAACATTTATAAGTATTGCCAAAGTTGGCAAGTGTTGCTATACGTGAGGAAATTCTAATATTTTGGGACTCTTGATAAAATGGGATTACCAGATGGGGTAACTAAGAGTATCCATCTATTAGTTTTTTTGATCAACTTGCTGATTTGATGGACAGACAGCAAGAGGAGGTGCTCAAATTGTTCAACAAGTATTGGGAAGTATGCACCCAGGGTAACCACAATTTTGTATGCGTGAGAGATGTGATCCACAAGTTCAATGCTGGGGAAAATTTGTCAATCTGGATGAGAACAATTTGATGGTTGAAGGTAGCTGAAGTGGTAGTAGAGGAAAAAATCAGCAAACTAGTGAAGCATGGGCTTCTAGTTCCATCATTGAGTCCCTGGGTGAGTCTGATTCTTATTGTGAAGAAGAAGGATGGCTCTAATCAGGTGGTGATCAATTATCAGAAGCTGAACAAGATTATTGTTATAAAATCAGCAGTATTCAAGAGATACACCGACAGGTTTTGCACAAATTCAACCCACTGAGCAATTCAGACCAACAATATAATGATTGTTGTCCTTGAAACAACAGAATAAACTTTCAAATAAAAAATGGAGCACTCGTTTCCACATTTCTCTTTTATTTTATATACTTATTACAGCGGATTCTTGCTGCTACCGCTTACTCTAAATAAATAACAACCCCTGTCTTAATCATCTCATCTCACTTATATTGTAGCGACTTTGTATGTACTGCTTTCATGGCTTAGTAATCTAATTCACCATATCTCATTAATTCCATCAATTCATCATGCATAAATTCACAATCGCCTAATTTGAGGCGATTTCCCAGAAACCCAGTATCGCCTCATTTCTTGGCGCTTAAATTTCTATAACTCATATCAAACTCAGAGGATTCCATATGTTCCTCCCTAATGACTTAGGGAATATCATCCAGCTATATTAAAACACTATATTAGTTCCTCCTTGACTAGATGATAAGGTTCCTATTACTTATACACCAGGAGGAACTTTAAATGCACTTGGATGATCTGACCACTAGCAGGGTTTTTGATAGAATATGCATCCACCCCAGTCTTCTCAATGACTTCAAATGGCCCAATCCAGATACTGGCTGTTGGGATTTTTGCCCATATTCCCATCCTGCTAGATTACCTGGTGTCTCTAGGGGAAATTTCTTAAAGCAAAGTGAATCATAAATCTGTTGGCCCAAATTTCAGAGGAACTATGTTTGGGGGATTTTGGGATATTTGCCTGGTCATATCCATCAGGGATTGAACCGGATGATTACCTAATATCTCATTGGGTGGAGTGCGACAAAATAGGAGCATCTGATAGTGATTAACTATCAGGTGTACCGATTGGGATCAGTTGGATTTCATCACCGACTAATTGTGAATGAGTAGTTAGTTGTGAGGCGAGTGATGCCACCTGCAACTAGTGAATTGATTGGTTGGTAAAGTGACCTGCCATAATGGGTAATAAGTCCCATTACCTAAGCAGGTCACTAGCCAATTATAGTTGGTTTGCTTGGAATAAGAGGAAGATGTTTGGGACACGTTTTCTGACTCTTTTTGTTTGAGGTCTTGAGGATGTCCAATGATGGAACTCTAGCCAGGATGGGGAAGACCATCGCTGCTGAGATGAGGAAGGGTGATTCAATGGCAATGGCTGACGTTTCATTGAAGAGGTGTCAAATGAGGGTTAGACAGCTGTATCCCCTATAAATTCCCTAGAATTCACTATAATAAATAAGACATTCACACATTTAACATACACACATTAATATGCATATTAACAGACATTAAAACATTATTAGTTTTAGTGTGGATTTGGATATAGTTAGACTAACATCATCCATTGTGAAGTTCCATCTCAAGGATATTATTGCAGAAGGCAATAATTGGAAGACACTTAGAGAGAAGAGTAGATATCCAAGCAGGGATCTAGAGATGAAGGGAACCACAATCAAGGATAGCTGCCAACTGTGTTTTAGGCTGAAGAAGACTGTCATTAGGAGATCTTGACGAAGATTGGGTGGACAGTAATACAGGAAATGAATCCCTACAAGTACGACTTTTCAAGTATTTAATCAGAAGTACTGGCGGAAGCGTTGGGCCTAATGATAGTTCTAACTCAACTACAGATAATAGTCTTCATACTATTATCATATAATATATTCTTTACAACGCAAGGTGCACTAGGAAACCAAGCCTGTGCAGTAGAAAGATCACTAGGGTTATTTGCCAATAAGAATAAACCAGTAAATTTTTACAAGTTGGTGCTCACTACAGGGGTAGTTGAGTAGAAGAATCTATCAATTATGTCATATAAAGAAGAGATGCACAAATTGTGGACTGAGATCGCCACAGTGAATCAGAATGCCATAAACTCTGTGGACCATTGAGAGTTTGCAGCCTTGTAAGAGTGAGTAACCAAGGTGGAGGAAGGAGTTGAAAACATAGCCAACTTTGGTAACGAGTTACTCAGCAAAGTAAACTCGTTAGAGAGGAAAGAAGGAGACCTTGTCCGAGAAGTCCTATTCCTGAAAACAGAGCGAGAAGCAGAATGCATTTGTTTGAGAAAGTTCAGTGCATACATTGAGAAATTGATGAAAGAAGTAGAGGATTTGAAATCCAACAGATGTGCATGTGAGACTGATATGACCAGTGTTGGCAAAGAGGGAGGTCCCTAAATAATACTTGGGAAAATGAATACCCTGAGAAATATGCCACCCACATTTAATGCTATTTTGGAGATGATGCCCAAAGTCACTCTACAAGTGAGCCAAGTAGCCAAACCAAGAGAATCGGCCTGAAATGACTCAAAGGAATTTAGAGCAACCCCAAAATTGCCCACATTCCATCGGGATAACTCCCCACCGTTTTTCCAACTATTCAATATGACCATGAATGGATATGAAGATCATCAAAAGGCGTTGACAGTCAAGAACTGTTTGGACACAGACTGCCAGAACCTAGTGTTACCCCTCTTGGAGGGGGATAGCTGGTTGTAAGCCGAGGCTAAGGCGGCCATAATGAAGGAGTTTTGGAGTCCAACCCATATGTCAAAATGCAAGCAAGAATTTATGGGAATTCAATTCCATAAAGATGAGTCTCTTGCAAGCTTTGTGGATTGATTTTACCAGGAGTCGCAGATCCTGGCTGGAGCAAAGGTGTTAGATGACTTTGATGCAAGAATCGCTTTGCAAGTGGCCCTTCAGCCCTATTGCAATTTGCATTGAATGATGTCTACTGTATTCATGACTGAGATAACTACCTCGCAAATGGTAGATAACCTGAAGATTTTGGGAGCGACTTTCAATGCCCCAATTAGAAGCTTCAAGTCCAATCCAGTCTGAAGTCCGAATCCCATGAAGGGAAGCAAAGGAGCAAAGGAGACTTTTAACAAAACTTTTCCAGGAACTAAGCCTGAGGAATTCAAATGGTTAAATAAGAAAGAGAAGGTCTGCTTCCAGTGTGGTGGGAAAGGACATTTCGCTGCAAACTGCAAAAAGCCAAAGGATCAAATTAATGTTGTCCAGGCTAAAGAGACAGCAGTAGCTAAAGATTTGGGAAAAGGTCCCGCTGCCTAGACAAGGAACAGTCTAGAGTGGCGGAGAAACCTGTTCCTCCCAATATCATGAATTAAGAGATAGATATTAGCAATCTTTTCATAGATGACGAGCAGGATCAGCTATATCAAATGGTCAACATGGATATAAATGCTGTGAACAGAGCCGGGGAGAAGAAGATTGACCCCAAGATAGTTCAGAAAGTTGCCCGGCCATACACCTGACAACTGACAGAGAAGATTTGGACCGCTGAGAATCCTGATGAGTTAACCAATGTTCGCTTAGATGAGGCCAATCTGTTGATTCCCCTTGGCACGATTAAGGAATCATTTCCTGAATTATCAGCGCAGATTATTAATACCCTAGATTTGGCTAATAACGCCGCAAGTCACTCAGTAAATACTCAATTAGAATACTCCAAGTGTATGTATATAGATATTCAAGTGAATTGAGTGAGGGTGCAGGCGATAGTTGATAGCGGAGCACCCATCAATATTTTGTTGACTAAGCTGATGAAGAAGATGAAGATCTCTCCAGACTTGGAGCATAAGAAAGAATATGGAACAGCTGGGCCAAACACCACCGTTTCCTGTGGAGCGTATAGTGCGCTGCCACTACAATTTGGGTCATTGGTGGTATCTGCTAGCAATAGTTTTGGTGAACCAAAACTATGATATTCTGATCAGAACAGAGTTTATGCAGAATTATGGAGTTAAATGTAACTTTGAGGATAATACGTTGACCATTCTGGGTCAGACGTTACCATTGGTATACCAGAAGGATGGCGAAGTTCCGTTGAACTGGAGAAATAACTTCATTAAGTTGATATACAATGATGGCATTGTACTAATTCAATACCAATTAGTTGGTAGGAAGCAATGAGAGATGCCAGCGGAAATCCTAGAAAACAGGGGGATTCCTTAAGGATCAAGAAGGAAAGAACCATACCAGCCAAATCGCAGATGATAGTCAACACAGGGTTGACTTAAGAGTTCTGAAGCTGTTGTATGGAGAAGTTGGAAGCCCCTGGAAGAATTCCAAAGAGGAGCCATGGGTGGCTCCCAGGATAATCATGCCAGGTCATGGAGAGATACGAGTTCTCTTGGCGAATTTAAATGAAAACCAATGAAGATCAAGAGGAATCAAATCATCGCGTTTATTCATTTAATCCTGATGGCAGAATTGAGATGATTCCATGATTTTGGGTCTCTCAAGGAAATGGGATTACCAGCCAGGGCTGCCAAAAGCATCAATCTATTGGTTGATTGGGAGCAGCTCACAGATCTGCTGGAAGGGCAGAAGGAGGAGGTGCTCAAATTATTTGAGAGATATCAGGAAGTGTTTGCTCAGGATGACCACAATTTGGGATGTGCACAAGGCGTAATTCACAAGGTCGACACCTGGGATAATCTACCAATAAGAATGAGACCGATCTGAAGATTGAAAGCTGCCAAAGCGGTAGTGGAAGAAGAGATCAACAAACTAGTGAAGCATGGCTTCTAGTTTCGTCATCAGGTCCCTGTGCAAGTCTGATTCTGATTGTAAAGAAAAAAGATGGATCAAATCGGGTAGTGATTGACTATTGGAGGCTGAATAAAATTAAGAAGAAGGATTCATATCCCCTACCAAGGATCGACGATGTGCTGGATTGATTAGGAGAAGTGAAGTATTTCTCCGCGATGGACCTAATCTTGAGGTACTGGCAGATTGACTTGCCAGAAGAAGACCAAGAAAAATGTGCGATTATCACCGCACAGGGGTTATACCAGCCGACGAGGATGCCCCATGGTCTTTGCAATGCGCCCACAACATTTCAGAGGGCTATGGACATGATATTGAGTGAACTGAAGTTGTTGTGCGTCCTAGTATATCTATACAATATTAATGTGTTCAGTAGAACATTTACTGATTACCTCCATCACTTGGAAGAAGTTTTTAAGAGACTGTCCATGGCTAGCCTGAAGATCAAGCAAATGAAGTGCCACTTCTTCAAGAAGGAGCTGGAATACCTGGGGTTAGTGATTACCGCAAATGGATTGCAGCCACAACCCCAGAAGATAGCAGCTATTGAGCGCATGGCTGTGCTAATGAGTGTCCAAGACATCCAAGTATTTCTTGGGATGGTCCGGATACTACAGAAGATTTATTTAGGACTTCACCCAAATAGCCAAGCCTTTGTTTCATTTACTAAATAAATCTGAAAAAAGGATTTTTATGGAATGAAGAGGCCTAGGACTACTTCAATGAGTTACACCGGTATCTGATAAATCTGTCAATCCTGAAATATCTGAATTTTGATTGGGAGTTTATCATTCAAGTGATGCTTCGTTGATAGCGATTGGCGCCATAATGAGCCAAGTAGATGAACTTGGGGATGAACATCCGGTGGCGTATGTGAGCTGGACACTTTCAGCCGCTGAGAGAAATTACACCATGACTGAGCATGAATGCCTTGCGGTCATTTATGCTTGTAAGCAGTTTTGGGTGTATGTCCATGGAACTCACTTTAAGGTGGTGACGGACCACTCTTTGTTGCATTGGCTGCACAATCTATGGGAATCTGAAGGATGATTGGCTCGATGGGCACTTAAGATTCAGGCTTATGATTATGAGATAGTCCACCAAGCGGGGGCTTCTCACCAGAACGCGGATGGCTTATCACAGTTACCAATGGTCCAGTTGGTATATCTGCAGGCAGATGAGTTATATCAGAGAATGGTCAAAGGAGAATTGAGGATGAGCCTGGAGAAATCCAAAGTGCACTTTGAGAAGCAATGGAAAACACCAAGGCCATGGATGGACAAGTATTCAAGATGATAAATGGGAAATGGCTATTATTCCCAAAACTGTTGGAAAGAGCAGCAATAGTTAAAGCTGCTCATAAGGTTGTCGGGCATGGAGGCCTGAGAAAAACAACCAACCATATTCACCAGTATTATTACTGGGAATTGATTAACTATGATGTCGCGGATCATCTGGCTTGTTGCATGGAATGCCAACTGCATAAACCACACAAGAATACAACTGGATACTGACTGGTCCAACCTGGATTTGCATGGCACACGGTGTCCATTGATGTGATGGGACCGCTGGTGATGAGCACAGGAGGAGTCAAGTACATCATAGTAGCCATTGACCATCTGATGATATGGGTCAAAACGAAAGCCCTAACCAGAGTTGATGCTACCAGTACTGCAAGATTCATCCTGGATCAAGTAGTATACCGGCATGGATGTCCACAAGTCATACTGAGTGACAATGGGACCAACTCAGGTCTCATGTGATCCCAAGTCTAAACAAAATAATAGGGTTTCGAGGAGTCATGTCAGTACCATATAGGCCAGAGATGAACGGACTGGTAGAATGGGTCAATGGGGATGTTGGCCACGAAGATGAGGAAGCTAGTTGCAGGGAGAACTTCTGCGTGGGGAACGTACCTGAGTTTGATGATGTTTGCCTACAACATTAGTTATCATACAGCAATGGGAAAGATGCCATTTGAATTACTATATGGGAGGAAAGCCGCGTTGCTGCCAATTTTATATTCGGTAGTAGAATCTACATCAGGGATGAGTAAGAAACAATACTTGAACCAACTGACGAGTATCCTGATTGATATGTAATTGCAAGAATTTGATAAAACCTTAGAGAAAAGGATATGAGAAAAATTGACGGATGATAAGAACTAACCAGCATTAGAAGAATATTTAATAGTAGAAAGAGTCGCCTATTGCAATATGCATGGTTTCAGATGAAGAAACAAATTGGATGTGTTATGGTCAGGTCCGTTTAAAGTAATTGCAAAGATGGCAACTGATTCTTATTCCATCAAGAATCTATTGGATGGAAGAGTAGTAAATCAAGTCCACGCTAAGTATCTAAAGCATTGGATCAAAGAAAAAATATAAGAGTTCCTGAAGGACTGATAAACCATTAAGTTGGTCATTTTCTGATGATTAGGTTAAGTCTTAAAAAAAAGACCTCTGAACCATAGAAAACTGGTAGGTTTAAGTGCCTAGGATCCAGTTTGGGAGAAAAGATGGACCTCTGAACTGAGACAAGGTCAAGTCCCATTAGAAAAAGAAAAAAGAGAAAATAAAAATAAAAAATTGATAAAAGATATTGGGGAAAAAGATTTTTTAAATGCATAGAAAAAAGCCAATATATTTATTTAAATTTTTATTTTTATTGGTCGTCCTCAGTATGAGGATGATTCCGCCTATGTCGCCTCTTGGGGGAGGGAGGATGGATTGCAGTAGAAAGAAGTACCCTGTCAAAATTGATATGCAATTGACACTTGCAAGGGTGAGACCTACACAAAACCACGTTTGTTGAGTGGACGCCGAGCCCTGAGAGAATGTGACTAGGGGAAGGGAAATTGATATATTGGAAGAAGCCAATCGTGAAACCCTGGAGCGGGGAGGAAAATAGCAATAGAGGAAGAGGCAATCAGTGAATAACCCTGAGTAATCCTGATAAGGCACTGGCGCCGGAAGATTTGTCTTGAGTGCCTGCTGATGGGCTTCATCAAGAACACCAGACATGTGAGCCAGCAGTGAAGAAGAAATACTCAATGGGGGTTGTCAAATCATGCCCCCAATTAACGCCATCAACAGAAGATAGTGATGAGAAGCTCCAGAGAAAATGTAGCTATGTAAAGAGCGGTTTGCATCTTGAAAACAATGACTATGGGCTTCACTGAAGCTAAAGCTGAACGACTGATGAAAGCCAGGCGAGGCTGGAAGCTTCATTAACCAACTTCGAAGAACTTGGTCAGCAAAGCAGAGAGCATAAGTGGAAGTATCCCGATATAGAAGGTTGTCCAGATAAGAGGGATTCAGCGCTAATGTCAACGGCTTTGGTGACTTGTGCCCAAAGTTCAGCATAGGGTAACTTGTAATGTATGCTGCTCCCAATTGAAAGCTCAGAAACTAGCACAGCGGGTTTGTAAGATTGACTGAGTCAGAAGAGGAACTCAGGGAGCAAGTCTGACCCAGCCAAGAATGAACAATCCAAAGCAACCGGCATTATCTATGGAGCATCAATGATTATGTTCAGAGCATCAGCAAAAGAAGCTGAATCCAGAAGGGTTTTTAGTCCAACTCAGGAATTGACTGCAAGGGAAGAGTCAGCCGAGAGTTGTTTGAAACTATGGCAAGCCTGGTTTTAAAGGATTGGTTACTGTTTCCAGTAATTTGATGGAAGGACTAGCTGCCTGCATCAGGCTAGGCGTATGAGTCCTGGAGGGGCCATAGAAGAGGTTCTGTCGAGCATCCCAACTCATATGATGGAAGAGGCGGAGGTCCAGATCTGACAAACTGTTAAGAAGCTGCTGGTAGCGGGATTCTGAGTTTGACATATGAGCAGGACTGGAGGGGGATGTCAGACATATATAAAAGTTGACATTATGCACTCTATAATCCACTAGGCTCCAAATTTTGGGAAATTAATTAAGAATTTAATGAGATAAGCTTTCTGAGGGAAGAATTAAGAACGACTTACAGCCAAGAGGTTATGAGCGAAATAATGAGGGCAAATAGAAATAGATATTCTTAATCAAGCCATGAAACAAACATTGACAGCAAGAGTCTCCTGTCTAGTAAAAGGAGAGAATCAGGAATTCAAGGATGCCGGACCAAGAAACTTAATTATGACAGTGGGTCATATATCCTGATGGGGGAAACCGGATCCTGGGAATAATATTGTCATGAGTAAATAGATCAGCCCGGCATGACAAGAGGTCATGAGGACCACACTATGATTAGGCGGTAGCGAGGAGGAAGAGGAGGAATGCCATATGCAAACATCATCCCGAGCAGCATTGAGTATTGATGAGTGTACTCTACTTGAACCAATGAAGTATTTGACCAGGTGTCTGAAGCGGTGTTCCCATGCCCCAGTCCTTTTCTCGCTGGAAATCTAGGCAAGAGGGGATGTGTTAGAATTTTTGCCCATATTCCCAGCCTTTTAGATTACCTGGTGTCGCTAGGGGAAATTTATTAAAGCAATGTGAATCAGAAATCTGTTGGCCCAAATTTTGGAAGAACTACATTTGGGGAATTTGGAATATTTGCCTGGTCATATCCATCAGGGATTGAACCGGATGATTACCTAATATCTCATTGGGCGGAGCGGCTGACGAAATAGGGGCATCTGATAGTGATTAACTATCAAGTGTACAGATTAAAATCAGTCAGGTTTCATCACTGACTGATTGGGAATGAATAGTGAGTTGTGAGTCGAGTGATGCCGCCTGCAACTAGCAAATCAATTGGTTAGTAAAGTGACCTTCCATAATGGGTAATAAGTCTCATTACCTAAGCAGGTCACTAGCCAATTATGGTTGGTTTGCTTGGATAGAGAGGAAAACGTTAGGGATACGTTTACAACTCTTTCCATTTGAGGTCTCGAGGTTGTCCAATGATGGAACTCTAGCCAGGATGTGGAAGACCATTGCTGCTAAGATGAGGAAGAGTGATTCAATGGCAATGGCTGCCGTTTCATCAAAGAGGTGTCAACTGAGAGTTAGACGGCCAAATCCCCTATAAATTCCCTAAGATTCACTTTAATAAAATACGACATTCACACATTTAACATACACACATTAATATGCATATTAACAGACATTAAAACATCATTAGTTTTAGTGTGGATTCAGTTATAGTTAGACTATCAGCATCCAATGTGAAGTTCTATCTCAAGGAAATTATTGCAGAAGGCAATAATTGGAAAAATCTTAGAGAGAAGAGTAGAGATCTAAGCGGGGATCTAGAGATGAAGGGAACCACAATTAAGGATAGCT
The DNA here is from genome assembly GCA_022478985.1 of Massospora cicadina. Taxonomy (NCBI): domain Eukaryota; kingdom Fungi; phylum Entomophthoromycota; class Entomophthoromycetes; order Entomophthorales; family Entomophthoraceae; genus Massospora; species Massospora cicadina. Next base: position 21,491 of record JAKSZP010011236.1, on the reverse strand, counting down.
GCTAACTGTGTGTTGGGCCCAAGAAGACTGTAATCAGGAGATCTTGACAAAGATTGGGTGGACAGTAATACAGGGAACAAATCCCTACAAGTACGACTTTTCAAGTATTTAATCAGAAGTACTGGCCGAAGCGTTGGGCCTGATATTAGTTATAACTCAACTATGGATATTAGTCTCCATACTATTATCGGATAATATTCTTTAGAACGCGAGGTGCACAAGGAAATCAAACCTGTGCAGTAGAAAGATCACTAGGGTTGTTTGTCTATAAGAACAAACTAGTAAATTTTTACACTGGTTAACTTGTGTTTCCAACCAAAACCATGTTGATTGTGAAATAGGACCATGTCCCCATCTTTGAACTGGGCTAAACCGCTACATTATGCCTTATCGGCAGCTTGACTCTTAATCTTCTTGGTAAACTGAACAATTATGCTTCAGTTTGCAATTTGATTAAGGTGTCAGCTTAAGTCATCAAATAACGTTGGGGATCTATTCTTCCAGTATCTTCTACACAAAGGTATAGCAGTGCCAAAAGCAAGATGTCAGCCATATAGTAATTGAAAAAACTATTCCCTGTGGCCAAATGATAACTAATATTATAAGCAAAGACAGCGGTGGACAAAAAGGGAGCTCCAATATGAGGGTCGATCCACTACTAATATATGGAGTATGTTCACTAAAGTCCCATTGACCTGCTCCACCATTCCATTAGAGTTGGGGGTGGGGGTTGTCAAAATCCCTTGGATGGCCATAAGCTCATTAATCTTTGGAAGAATGTGGGAAATGAAGTTATTAGCATTATCAGTAAGGAGGAACTGAGGGCAGCCATGCCGCTGAATGATGCATTCCATTATAAATTTGGCCACTGTGACCACCCTTAAGTCTCATATCACCCTGGCTTTAACCCACCAGATTAAGTGGTCAATTGCCACCAAAATGTACTTGGACCAATTAGCTCCCGTTGGCAGAGGGCCAACAACATCTAGGGAAACTGAATGCCAAGCAAAGTGTGACTTAGCTAGCTGGTATGAGGTCTTCTGGCGGAACGGCCTTTCAACTTGGCACTGGTGACAGGAGTAGATAGTATCAAACACATCAAAATTCATGCTTTCCCAGTAATACTGAGGCCACAATAATTCCAATGTCTTGTGCACGCCACCATGCCCAATGTCCTTATGTGCACTCATGACAACAGCTGGGTGGGCGGAAGGTCTTGGGATATTCACGATATTTTCCCCTATCTTCATATATAGTTCCCCATTTCCTGGAACTTATTGGCCCTTATCCCATCCAATACCTTGATGATTGGAGGCGGTTCATCGTCATACTTTCCACTAAGCTTCTTATTGAACATTATATCACTCAGATCTGCCGTAACTGCAATTGTGGGTAATCTCAATAAACAAATGACTTTTTGATATTTTGCTCTGTGTCAGTGAAGAATCTCGAAATTGTATGCCTTCAGTTTAATAGCCTATTGGGCCAGACGCCCTTCAGGCTCTTTGAGATTCTGTAACCAGCGTAATGAGGCATGATCCGTTACACTTTGAATTTCACCCCATGCAAATACACCTGAAATTGCTTATAGGCGTAGATCATCGCCAAGCACTCCTGCTCAGTAATAGTATAATTGCGCACATGGTTTTTCAAACTATGACTAAAGTATGCTACAGGGTGTTCTTCTCCTTCCTCGTCTTTTTGGGATATGACTGCCCCTACAGCGGAAAGGGATGCATCCATCTGAACAATGAACTCTTTTCAAAATTGGGATATTGTAACTTCGGTGCACAGGTTAATGCCATTTAAAGCATATTAAAAGCGCGTTTCTGACATTCCGTCCATTCAAACGTACTTTCTTTTCTTAAAAACTCAAAGAGTGGGCCCCAATACGGCTGAAGTTAGAGATGAAGCACCGGTAATATCTGACCATTCCCAAGAAAACCTGTATATCCCACTTTTTAATGGGTGGAGTAATTTTACATATAGCTTTCACTCGGCTGGTTGAGTTCTCAGCCCTGTGGCATCAACCACGAAACCCCAGGTACTCCGGCTGGTCCTTAAAGAAGTGACATTTCTGGAAACTTGATCTTGATGTTGGCCTCTGCAAGCCGGCAGAATACAGCTTCTAGATGGTCAAGGTGTTCAGAGAAGGTTCAGAGAAAACATAAATGTTGTCAAGGTATACAAGGACACATGACAGTTTTAGGTCCCCTTGAATAGTATCCCTCGCCCATTAAAATGTAGTTGTGATTACTCAGCCCTTGTGGCATCTGGGTTGGTTGTAAAAGACCTTTAGATGTGATTATGGACCACTTTTCCTGCTCTGATGGTGGCAACTCAACTTTCCAGTAGCTCGAGATCAGGTCCATAGCTGAGAAGAACTGAGCTCCCCCAGCTGATCCAAAGAATCTTCAATCTGCGGTAAGGAATATAAGTCCTTTTTGGTGATGCTATTTAGCTTTTGGTAGTCCATTACTACTCAGTTGGTGCCGTCCTTCTTTTTTACAATCAGAACGGGTGAAGCCCACGGACTCTTGGATGGTTCAAGCATCCCTTGTACTAATAGCTTATCAATTTCCTCAGTTACTACTTCTTCCACCACCCTTGATCGGTGGATTATCCTTAACTGTATGGGAGGATGATCTCCAGTGTCCAGCCTATAACCACCCCCTGCATGCATCCTAAATCGTGGTCATCAATAGCGAAAATCTCTTTATATTTTTTTATATAAAGTGATTGCCTTATCCTTCTGTGGTTCTAACAGCCCCATTAATTTGTCATGAGATACAACTGCCATTACATTGAGCTGTGGTTTGAAAGGCAGACCAAATTCCTCCAGCGACCCAAATTCATGAACTGAAAGAACCTCCTAAATGGGGTTCAAGTGTAAATATGCCACTATTTGGTGGCGGCGATTTTGCAGTGGTACCATTGGTGATTTGCAAGTAAAACTTTGATTTCCCCTTGCCCTAGTAATATAATGCCTGGGGCCATGTGGAGCTCAAACCGTAGTTGCTGATATGGCCAATAACCTCCCCATAGAGACCATATGGAATTTCAATCATCAAGTCAGTGTTCACTATAACTTGATGCCCATATGGAATAGGTATTGGTCCAGAAGCTCTGAGAGGCAGCCCTTGATATTCATAAACCTGTTGGGTCAGGGCCTGAGTTTTGCCCTTTAACCGATGATAATGCACAGGGATCACTCCATCACTATAAGCCATATTAATATTCCCCATATGCACCAGATCAATTGGCACTCCACTAGAGGTGAAGTAAATTGGAATTTGCTGACCCAAATTCTCAAAAGTCTCGCCTTTCATATCAATGACAGCCCCATAGTGTTGCAAGAAGGCAGTTCCAATTAACAGAATTTAATTTCTATTTGGTAACACTATAGCTGGAGCTACTATAACAATAGAACCAAACTGCAGCGAAAGCGCATTGTATGCTCCATCAAAGACCGTATTTTCTGCTCCAGAAGTGCCATATACCATCTGGTGTTCCTTATCCGGTTTTAATGTCAACCTGGCCACCAATTAAGTGGAGACTATGTTGATGGGAGCACCGGTATCTATGATGGCCCATACTTGGTCTTAGCTACAACCAGGTTGCAGTAAGTACATTCAAATTAAGACGCGTCTCAATTGTTTATAACATGGGCATTTAAGGAATCCCTGTTTCCATTGAAACACGCAATACCCTTACCGATTCTGGGGTATTGTTTTATAGTAGTTTTGACTGGAAGAGTGGCACTTACTGCTGCAAGAAGGGTGCATCTGAGGAGGAGTCAAACTTTTTAGGGGCTACTTGGTTGAACATTTGGCAAGCATATGGCTCAACCTGCATCTGGGACCCCTCTTCTGCCATAGCTGCAGACTGCACTTGTGTCAAAACATTCACCCCCAACCAGCTGCTGATATAAAACTGACTCATTGAGCAAAGGAACTTCCGCTGAATAATTTAATTTGTGTTCAGGTGGGACGTCTGCTATAGCGTAGATAGAGAGTCACTTCTCTATTCTGCTCTGACTTTTCCCTGACTATACTGTTCTGGCTGTACATAAGAGACCAGTTGATTAGGACTTCATTTTGCCAGATTTCCCTGTCAACTACATTTGAAACAGCTGAAATTCATAGGGCCCACGTCAATGATTAATATGAAACAAGCCATGTTGAGATTCAGGCTCAAAGTGGTCAGCATAAACAGGTTTAGGGTTATAATTGGGCCGTAGAAGATAAGCAGGTATGGGGTGGATGTTTAACTGCTGAGGGTATCTTGGTTGAACGTGAACTGGACTAGCAGAGTTCCCCAAGTAAGATGATTTGGCAGTTGTAGCAGAATGCTTCCACTTGGTATTAAGTGGAGGGAAGTTGGCTGATATACAGTGCAAAAACTGAACAATTTTAAGCAAAGGTACATCTTCAACAGTGGGTCCATAACGTTATGTAACTTATGGTATGGCTTTACAGTAGAAGTTATCACAATACACACATTTGATTCAGATAAAATTCTGGCCCCAATTAACATATGAGCTTCTGCCATAAAGTTCTCAGCAAATGTGGTGAGGGTCTCATTCCTCTGAAACCTGGTAGTCAAAAATTCGGCCTTCTGCTGTGACATCTTTGCAGTTCCGCTGAACAACCACAGCACCATCTTTTTGACTTCTTAGTATGTAATGGAACTACCAGGAAGGTAACAGATGGCTTTATCAGCACTTCTGACATCTAAGGAAGAAATCAATAGTTTTACTCTCCTTTAATCCAAGACTCCTTCAGTTGCAATTATAAATTGCTTAAAGAACCCATGAATATTCCCTTCATGAGCAAATTGGGGCAGATTATTGCAGCAAACCTCCTGGAGCAGCTCATCTTGTTTTTTTCAGCACAGTGTCCAAAGCCAGTTTCAGTTCCGCATAGGCAACTGACCCAGAGTGTTAAGTAGAATATTTTTCAAAACATCATTGATGCAACATATCTGGCAACTGAGTTATTATAATTTATAATTGATCAGTGGGCCCCCTGTAGTGAGCACCACTCTTATAGAATTGGCAGTATTCAAGAGATATGCTGACGGATTTTGCACAGGGTTCAACACACTGAGCAATTAGGACCAACGATATGATGATTGGTGTCCTCAAAACAACAGAATACACATTCAAATAAAATCGGAGCACTCACTCCCACAACTCTCTTTTATTTAATATACTTAATACAGCGGATCCTTGCTGCTTCTTCTTACTTTAAAAATACTAACAATCCCCTCTCTTAATCATCTCGTCTCAACTATATTTTAGTGACTTCAGATGCTACTGCTTTCATAGCTTAGAAATTTAATTCACCATATCTCATTGGCTCCATCAATTCTTCATGCTTAAATTCACAATTGCCTAATTTGAAGGACATTTTACAAAAACCCAGTATTTCCTCATTTTGAGGCGCTTAAATTTCTATAATTCGTATCAAACTTGGCGGATTCCATCTGTTCCGCCCTAATAACTTAGGGCTTGTCATCCAGTCATATTGGAAATCACAACAATTATGAAGAAGGATTAATACCCACTACCAAGAATCAATGATGCACTAGATCAATTGGGAGAAGCAAAGTATTTCTCTGAAATTGATCTAATATTGGGAAATTGGCAAATCAATATATAAAGTGAAGACCAAGAGATATGTGCGATTATCACCGCGTAGGGGCTGAATCAACCAATGAGGATGCCATAGGGTCTGTGCAATGCGCCTGCGTTGTTTCAAAGGGCCATGGATGCCATACTAAATGACTTGAAGTTGTCATGCATCCTGGTATACTTGGACAATATAGATGTGTTCAGTAGGACGTTTATTGACCATTTGCACCACTTGGAGGCTGTGTTCAAGAGACTATATGCAGCCAACCTTAAGATTAAGATGAGGAAGTGTCACTTCTTCAAGTAAGAGTTAGGATATCTGGGATTCATAATCAACTTTAGTGGACTGCAGTCGCAAGCCCATAAGATCAAAGCCATAGAGAGAATGGCTGTGCCAAAAAGTGTCTGAGATATCCAATTGCTCCTTGGAATAGTCAGATACTATAGAAGATTTATTTGGGTTTTTGCCAGAATCACTTTTTCCTTACTCCATCTATTGAAGGATTTGAAAAAAAGATTCATAGGGAATGAAGAAGCGCAGGAATCCTTTGATGAGTTATGCTAATATCTAATAGATTCTCAAAATTTGAAATATCAAATATTTGATCAGGAGTTTATTATACAAACTGATGCTTCGTTGATGTCAATTAGTGCCATATTGAACCAAGTAGATGAACTTGGGGATGAATATCCGGTGGTGTATATGAGCCAGACACTCTCAACTGCTGAGAGGAATTATACCATAAATGAGCAATGACTTGCAGTCATTTACACCTGTAAACAGTTTTAGGTGTAAATCCATGGAATGCACTTCAAAGTGGTGATGGACCACTCCTCGTTGCATAAGGTGCAAAATTTGTGAGAACTGGAAGGATGACTGGCCCAATTGGCGCTAAAGTTACATGCTTACAATTATGATATAGTCCACTGATCTGGGGCTTCTCATCAGAATGTGGATGGCTTATCGCAGTTACCAAAGGTCCAGATGGTATACCAGCAGAAGGATGATCTATTCCAGAGAATGGTTGATGGAGAAATCAGGAACGAGCCCCAAGAAATCCAAGGTGCACTTTGAAAAGTGATAAAGAACACTGAGACCATGGATGGGCAAGTTTTCAAGACGATCAACGGGAAGCAATAAATTTCCCAAAGCTGTTGTAATAAGCGGCAATTGCTTAAGCTGCTCATAAGGTTGTTGGGCATGGAGGCCTGAGAAAAATGACTGGCCATATTTGCCAGTACTACTACTGGAAGTCCTTCAACTATGATGTCACAGATTTTTTGGCTTGTTGTGGAGTGCCTGTTACACAAGCCATATAATAATATGACTGCATACAGACTGTTCCTCTCTGGGCTTTTCTTGGCATATGGTGTCCATTGAAGTGATGGGACCGCTGACAATAAGCACAAGGGGAGTCAAGTACATAATAGTTGTGATCAATCATCTGACAATATGGTTCAGGATGAAGGCGCTGGCAAATGTAGATGCTACCAGTAATGCAAAGTTCATACTGGATCAAGTATACCAACTTGGATGCCCACAAGTCTTACTGAGTGACAATGGGATAAAGTTCCTATCTCAAGTGATCCCACGATTAAATAAAATAAGAGGGATCCAAGGAGTCATGTCTGTACCCTACCAGCCAAAGACAAATGGACTGGTAGAAAAAAGTCAATGGGACACTGGCCATGACGCTGAGGAAGCTGGTTTCATAAAAAACTTACATGTGGGGAACGTACCTGAGTTTTTGACGTTTGTCTACAATATCAGTCATCATATGGTGATGGGAAAAACTCTGTTTGAGTTTCTATATGGAAGGAAGGCTGCATTGCTACCAATTTTAAAAGCTGATGATGGAACCAACATTGGGGATGAGTGGCAAGCAGTAACTGAACTGATTGACTAACATCCTGATTAGAATGCAATTTCAAGCATTTGTTTTGACTTTGAAGAAAAGGATATGAGCAAAAATGATGGACAATAAGAACCGGCTGCCTTATCAGAATCCAAATAAGCGAAAAAGTAGTCTATTGTGATATTCATGGTTCTGGGAGAAGAAACAAGTTGGATGCATTGTGGTTGGGTCTGTTCGAGATTACTGCCAAAACAGTGATGGACGCCTATCACATTAAGAATCTCTTGTATGTAAGAGTAGTTAATTAAGTCCATGCTAAGTATTTAAAGCAATGGATCAATGGAAAAAGTAATAAAAAAGAGTTCCCAATTAACCATTAAACCATCTAGTTGGTTGTGTCCTAATTATTTATTTAAGTATGAAAAAAAGGACCGCTGAACAAAACTAGATGTTTAAGTCTTAGAGAAGTTAAGACCTCTGAACCATAGAGAATCGGTAGATCTAAGAATACCTAGGATCCAGTTTGGGGTAATAAGATAAAAGATGGACTGCTGAAACAAAAAAGGCCAAGTCCTAAGGAAAAAAGAAGCAAAAAAATATAAGATTGATAGAAATATTGGTAAGAAGATAGTTAAAAAATGCATAGTAAAATGATATTTTTTATAATATTATTATTTTTTTATTGGTTATCCTCAATTTGTGGATGATTCCTCCTATGTCACCTCTTGGGGGAGGGAGGATGGATTGCGGTAGGAGTAAATGACCCATTGATGTCTATGAGAGATCAAAATGCTAGCGAGGGCTAGACCTACTTGGAACCAAGTTGTTGAGTGGACATGGATCCCTTTGAGAAATGGCTAGGCGAAGAGAAATAGAAATGTCAGAAGATGCCAAATGCAATATTCCAGAGTAGGGAGGAAAGCAACAGTACAAGAAGAGGCAGTCAGCAAATAACCTCAAGTAAAAACAATATGGCACTGGACCTGAAAGATTGGTCTTGAGCACTTTCCAATGGGCTTTGTCAAGAACACTTAACATATGGGCCAGCATCAAACAAGATATACTAGGAGGGGTTGCCAAATCATGCCCCATAATGCCATTAGTGGATGATACTGATGGGACGTGCCAGAAATGAGATAGTCATGCAAGAAATGAATGGCATCTTGCTGTTGACAACTATGAGCTTCTCAGAAGCTGAAGCAGAATGAGCGATGGAACCAGGAGAGGCGGGAGGCTTCATGGCCCAACTTCAAAGAACTTAGCAAGCAAAGAGAAGAGCATAGGCTGCAACATCTCGATCTAGAATATTTCCAAAGATGGAACAGTTCAGAGATATGGACAAAGCCTCAGTTGCTTGGGCCCTCTAATTCTACATAGGGGAGTTCAAAATGTATTCTGTTTCCAATGGCTAGTTTGGTGGCCAAAACAGATGGCTTGTAATATTGAATGAGTTGGAAGAGGAACTCCATAAGCAAGTCTGATCCAGAGAGGATTGAACAAAATGAGAGTAAAGGGCATTGCTTCAGGAGGTTTGACAATGATGGTAGGAGAATTTGTAAATGAAGTTTTTCTTTCTAATTACTATCACTTTTAGTTTTGAAATTTTATTTAAAAAGTACAATTTGATAATCAATACCAGGAGAGATGAGCATGAGTTCTAAATTAAAGCATTGAGCGAACATGGTAAAGGGCAGCGGACCTGAATCTGCACTGCCCAAAGGTACCAAGCGCACAGGAACAAACAAAAATATCAGTAAAAACAAAAAACCCAAGGTGGTACACCCCCGCGGAATTCATGAATTTTTTAGTAATATATTGCAGTTACATGTAATTATCCCACTTGCAACCACTGTCATTGGTGAAAAATGAAATACAAGTTTTCCTGGGCGTAGAAACACCAACAATATGAGAAAAGTTTGGTGAATTCCAACTTGAATTTTTTCACATGCAGTGTACTTAACAACCCATACTATCCACAAAGGGTGGGTAGCCTTGGGTTTGAAACCATGGAAGAAGAAAATGAAGCAGCAAAGTTCACAGTAGTATTTGACCTTCCTGACAGTCAGTGTTTGGTATTGACCAAACGTTCATGTTGGACAGAATCCAAAGATAATTTTATAATCTTTGACTACCTTCCGACTACACTAGCGAACAGTCACCAAATGACATCTCCAGGAAGTTTTGGAGGCCTATGGTGAAATTAAACAATTCAAAATGCAAAAATCCCAGCTGATGCCAACGCTTAGCACTGGGAAGGCAATCGTAATATCCCTAAATTAGGAGATAGATGAGGATATTTAAAAAAATCCACCACATTGCATCCTTTACTATTGATGGGAAAAAATCTCAACTATTCCATGCAACAGTAGAGATTGCACCCCCATATGTAACCACTGCCAGCCCTTTGGGCACAAGATTCATGCTTGTTCATAAAAATGGCCTAAGAGAAATGGAACCCTGTGAAGAAGAACTGGGTGAAGACGACTCAAATTATGCAAAAATCACAGTTAACACACAAGCATTCAACTGGGGAGAACATGTCCAATATAAAATAATTGACCCAATTTACCTGGAAGAATGAAAAATGGCCAAAAAAGCTCGCAAGCTGGCCGTGGCCAAGGTAAAGGCATTGGCAAAATCATCCATCTCATCATAACAGATCCAGGAAGACATGGATGAACTTGAAACAATGAGACAATCAAATCCCGCGGAAAACCAAACAATCATTACAAATAGAATGGATTTGGTGGAACCCAATTTGTTAATAAATGTGGCAAAACAGGGGTTCAGCACCCCCTTACCCCCTAAAAAATTGTGGAGCATAACTCAATCAGGAGTGAAAATCAACAATGGAATGCGCAAGAGAAAAATGTGGCCAGTAAGATCATACAAGTGCACCACAATGATAAATTGAAAACCAGAAAAGGCAATAGAGAAGCAAAAACAGCGGTAATTAAAGGGGCAGAATACACCACAACTTCCACACATGGTTATGCTCTCCGCAGCAGAGGTGCAATGGAGAGTAATGAGAGCGATAGAATAGGTCCAGGGGGCCCTGCTAACCGTTCCTGAAGCGCATCTGGCGTCTCAGTAGAGATAGGGACGCTGAACATAGCGGGAATTAAGGCCTTAACATCCTGGTATAAGAAGTTGAGTATCCTGCGGAACCCACCTGTTGATATCCTGGCAGTGCAGGAAACCCACTGTCCACAAGGAAAGGATGAGGCATGGGAAAAGATGCTCCTCCCAACAATATTTTTTGGTTGAATACACTGTGGGGTGATAGTACACGCAAACCAAAACTTTAAGTTTATTAAATAAAATTTAGACCTGGATGGCTGCATACTAGCCGTTACCTTCTCATGGCACAATGAAATGAACACAATAGACAGTGTGTATGCACCAAAATGTGCACTGGACCATCATGAGTTTTTAACAGCTCTAACACAACTCCATCTTCCAGAAAACAATTTTGTCATGGGAGGCATGAACTTCTGGATTAACCCAGATAATAACTGATGGCCATATACAACGGAGGTATCACTAGGGCAAGTGGAACTTCGCATGCTAAAGGCCACCCTGGGAATATATGATCCACTACCTAAAAGGTCACCACTACTACAGAACATGACACGCCCACATGAACACAACGGTGCACTTATCTTTGTCATGGATAGACCTAATACTCGCACCATTATTTTTCTGTCACCAAATTTATAAATTCAAAACTACAAAAATCGAATTTTCTGACCATTGGCTAGTTTTGGTCTCCTACACACCAGCGGAAACAACTACCCATGCACCCAGATGGTTCAGAATACACCCAGAAAGTTTAGATGACTTGGAATTTCAATCCAGGATGGAGAAAATATCCTCAACACAAAAATTTTAAAGCACCTTTCTGTTCTGACCCATTAACTATTTAGGAAAATTTTAAAAAAGCAACAACCCAACAGATTAAACACACAACGTCTAGAAGATACAGGGCAGCTTCAGCCATTATCAGCACACCTTGACAGAAATCAATCACCTGGTAAACAATGTTCCACGCACAGGGTACAGCCCTGGATGGGGTCACAAATGGGCAGAGGTTTCTGCTCAGCTAAACACCCTGATATGCAAACACCAAAACTGAGTTGGGGTTTAATATGGAGCAAAAACATAAAAGATGGAGAAACTTTCTCAAGCTATTCTTCCGTCAGTTTCACACCCAGAAAAAGATGATAGCTTGCAACAGGTATGATGACTGGACAAATCCATAGAGAAAACACCCAAAGGAGTTGCAACCAAAGTACACAGGTTTTATATTAATTTATATAAATCCAAACTGGCCAACCCAGAAAAAAATAAAGAATCCTCAAAAATGCACATATTGACACTATAGCTCAAAATAACAATTTAATAAACCTAATGTCACGTGAGGAATTATGGGAAGTAGTATGCAGTGCACCAAGAGGGAAATGATTTGGACCTGAAGGGATTCCCTATGAATTTTATATAAAATATTTTATTAACATATCTAATATTCTTTTAGCCTCCATGAAAAAGTGTATTATGGAAACATGCCTCCTACCTGGAGGAAAAGAAGCTTACACTGTCAATTTATTCAAAAATGGAGACAGAATAAAACTATCCAATTGACGCCCTATATCCCTAACCTACACAGTTACCAAAATATTCACAAAAATTTTGGCCAAACGGCTAGAAGAAATTGCAACTGACGCGATATCCCCATCACGATATGGATTTGTTCCAAGAAGATCCCCATGGAACAATATCACACAGTTACAAATGTCTGCCAGTCCAAAACCTCTGGAGCGCTTGTCTTTTTAGACCAACAGAAGGCATATGACAGGGTGAACTGGACCTATTCAGGGCCTGCTAAAAAATTTAAACTCTCAAATAGATTCATAAACTGGATGATATTGTTAACAAAGTCAGCCACCATGGCTGTGCATGGAATAGGTTTCTTAACTAACCCAATTTTTCCACATAGAGTACTCAAACAAGGGGACTCACTAAGCCCTCTCCTATACAATCTTAGTTTGGATCTCCTAATCCAGAATACAAATAATACACTTCTCAACGGAATCAATGTCAAGGGCTAACCACCAGTCAAAATGATGGCCTTCGCTGATGAAAGTGTGGTGGGAATATCCAACAACCAGGATGTTTGCAAAATTGAGAAGATAATACAAGAATATTCAGCCATAAGCAACGCGTCACTTAACACTGAGAAAACGGAAATCATACTCCTGGGAAAATATCAGACCCATTGGACGCCATCTACCCTGGGTCAGCAAACCAATACGACATCAAGACTCCTCACCAGACATAGGAGGTGAAAATCAGCAATACCCCACTAAAACTTCCCTTCACTACCAAGCTGTCAGCTAGCCTGTTCGTTACTTGGGAGTATGGTTAGAAGCAGGAGGTTACGTTAACACCATGATGAAAAATCAACTTCTGGATAAAATAACTAGACGCATTGCCTCCTTAAATGGACATCAAACAGGTCTAACAGGAAGGGTCATGGTAGCTTACTCCATGATAATCAATCATATGGTTTACAGCCCATGCAGTTGTTTTCTCGCCGCCCTTCTTTAATACAATTATGTCAGATTACAAGGATGGATTTGGTCCAACCACAACCCCCCAGTACTCCTTGAAACCCTATTTGGCTCTAGGAAGAATAAAGGTATGGGGCTAACTAATTATGTAGAGCAAGCGACGCATATACTAGGATCCTGGATAGCTCAGGTGACTTGCCCAGATCTTTCAGATATACATTGGGCCAGAACAGCAAGATATAACTTTACACGAGCACTCCAATTAAGAAACCCAGATCACACAAAAACATTAATCAGGTATCTGGCGTCTCATCCTACAGTTGTAGGACCACATGGCACTCCTGCACATTTCAAATGATTACTTTTAGCCATGAGAAGAGCAGAGTGGAAAATCCACATATGTGGTCAGATCAGTCACAGTGGACGCCCAAGGTTACCTAACAGACAGGAAATTGATTGCCAAATAATCAAAGATAACATAATATGAAGAAATCCAAGTACCATAGCCAGGATTGATTACCTGGAGCATATGGATATACCATACAACCTGGTGACTCAAAGAAGAGTCTGGAGATACACACATCACCCTCCACTTCAACTCAGGATAAGAGCACATGCGTGGAGATGCATGAGGAGAGTATACCACACAGCAGAACGGTCAAATGCTACTCAATCCTCATGTACAATATGTGGTCAGTATGGAAGTCTAGCACACCATTTAGACCAATGCCCAACATCAGTGGCTATATGGAAAGAGGTCATGTGCCTATTCCGCCAAGAAAGTGGACAGCCATTCAGTCTAACTAGGAACATGTTCGCTCTAAACATGGAGTCACCTAACTACCTATCCCTCTGGGCATTAATAGTAGCAATAGCACTATGGATGATCCATACAATAGTACTGGAATCATTTACAGGAGCAACGACTACAATCTAAGAAGCCATCAATCGTTTTCACTACCATATATTGGAACATTTTCAAGAATGGTTGTTTGGAAAAGTGCTCCACGTAACAGAAGGACAATCAGTACATGGTTCCCTATATGGTCCCTAAAGATTGATTCTTTCATTCACTCATGCTGCGTCCAAGGGAAAGCCAGCATAAACCCCCCACTACCGTCCTAAACTTGGTGGTCCTGGAGACAACAAGAGGGCTTCAAACCCTCTGGGGTTTCTTTAATTCTCACAGCTAATTAGTTTATCCTCACTATATCAGAAGTGCTCATCCCCTGGTCGACCTTCCCCAAAGAAATATCAGAATTTGTGTATGGAGCTGAATCCAGGTGAGTTTTGAAATATAACTCATGAATCGATGACAGAGGAAGGATTGGTCATGAGTCACTCAAAACAATCACTAACCTAGTTTTGTTAGAGATGGTTACCGTTTCTGGTAATTCCATGGAAGGACTGGCTATGGGTACTTGACTGGGAGTATGAGTCCTTTAAGGAGGTAGAAGAGGTTCTGGTGTGAAGATCAACTCATCAGATGGAAGAGCTGAAGGTCTTTATCAGACATGCTATTAAGCAGCTGTTAGTACCAAGAACCAGTATTTTACAAATTAACTGGATAAGAGAGATGGATGTCAAATTTAATATAGTCAATATTATGCACTCTGAAATCAATTAAGCTTTAATTTCTGAGAAATTAATCTCAAAATTAATGGGATAAGCTCTCCATATAAGAACTAAGAATAATATGAGCCAAGAGGTTATTACAAGAAAATAACAAGGCGAATATAAATGAGCAGTCTTAATTGTGCCATAAAACAAACATCAATGGAAAGAATCTCTTGTCAAGGATGAGGAGAAAATCAGGAAATCAAGGACGCTGTACTAAGAATCCTGAATATGACAGTGGGTTATATGTCCTGATGGGGGAAAACCAGATCCCAGGATCAATATTGTCATGAGTAAATTGATCAGCCCAAATTGACAGAAGATCATGGGGAATGCGCTCTGAGTAGGCAGTAGTGAGGAAGATGAGGAAGAGATCAACATTCCAAAGGTTGTCCCAAGTAGCGTTGAGTACTAATTGATCATACTTCACATGAACATTTGTACTATTCAACCAAGTGTCTGAAGCAGTGTTCTCCTTCCCTGATCCTTTTCTCGCTGGAAATCTAGGCAATAGAGGAGATGCGATGGGATTTTTGCCCATATTCTCAGCTAACTAGATTACCAGGAGTTTCTAGGAGATTATTCCCTAAAGCGAAGTGAATTGGATATCAGTTGAACCTGATTTAGGGTAATAATGTTCAGGTGATTTTAGGCTTTTCTCCTGGGTCAGATCCAATGGGGATTGATCCAGATGAATGCTTAAGATCTCATTGAAAGATGTTTGGATTATTAACCATATTCTCAGCCGGCTAGATTACCAAGCTTTTCTAGGGGATAATTCCCTAATGCGAGGTGAAAGAAAAATTGGTTGACCCTGATTTTGGGTTAGCTATGTTTGGGGGATTTCAGGTTATTTGCCTGGTCAGATCCATCAGGAATTGACAGGATGAATGCTTAAGATCTGATTGGGCAGAGTTGCTGACAAAATAGGGGAATTCTATAGCTGATCAATGATTAACTATCAGGTGTACCAATTGGGATCAGTCAAGTTTTATTATCAACTGATTTGGAATTAAGGAGTAAGTTGTGAGGGGAGTTGATGCCTCCTGCAACTAGTGAATCAATCAGTTGGTTTGCAACCTGCCTTATTGGGTAACAAGTACCATTGCCTAAGCAGGTCGCTTGCCAAATATGGTTGGTTCACTTGGATCGAGAGGAAAACGTTAGGGACATGTTTTCCAACTCTTTCTGTTTTAGATCTTAATAGTCCCTAGGAACAGCAGGAATAACTCGGGTTGAAATTGGGTACGTTTAAAATAGTCCTGAGGAGTGAGTGTTTATATGAGGCATTGATTAGAATAGGGAACAATCAATTATGAATATTGGATTGTCATACCAATGAAGAGTATATTAAAGATATGAAGTCAAAACAGGAAACAATTGATCCAAGATAGTGGAGATAATCAGTTTGACTCAATAACACTCAACCAATGATCAGAAATTTCTGTAGATGAGTTCATCAATTCAAGATGAAATTGGATGAAGCAATGAGGCAGATCAATCTGTGTAATTAAGGGAAAGTTTACAGATCCATCAGTGGATTTTGTTCCAATGTTTTGGATGGCCACAAAGGCCAAAAATCGTTTTAAGGAGAAAATGATCTGAACAATTAAATAAAACTGTCAACTAATGAGATATGAAGATTCAAGCATCAAATTCCAAAATATGAGATGAATTTAGGACCGGTTGGACAAATAAACTAGTCAGGAAAAAAGGCCTAATATATTTAAGAGTATTGCCAAAGTCGGCAAGTGTGACCTATATATGAAGAAACAGTGATGCTGGTCATATTGTGAAGAAGGTCAATACCAAAAAATCAAAAGTATTAGACCTAAGAATAAATAGTTTTAATGTTCCCAGAGGACCTCTGAACCATTAAATGGTTATGTCCTGAGATTTTGGTCAAGTCCCAAAAGAGGAAACCTGAACCAAATAGATGGTTAAATCTTAAAAGGATAAGATTTTGAAATATGATAATTGGTATGTCAGAGTATATATAGGACCTAGTTTTGATGAAGGGGAAAAGAAGGACCTCTGAACCTTTTTGTAGGTTACAAGTCCCATCGCAAAAGAAAAATACAAAAATATATAAAAAATATAAAATTTTTAATGCAATTTTTAAGGTCCATGATTTTTGGACCTACAAAGAGATGTGATTACCAGTATGAGTTGCTGAGGGTACTAATTTACCAGAAGATCAAAGCCATAGAACTAATAGCTGTGCTAAAGAGTGTCCAAGACATCCAAGTGTCCTTAGAATGGTCGGATACTATAGAAGATTTAATTGGGATTTTGTAAGAATCGCAGAGCCCTTATTCCATCTATTGAAGGATCCAAAGGAAGGATTTGTATGGAATAAGGAAGCGATGAAAAATCTCAGCAGCTGAACTGAGGAAATTCCACGATTTTGGGACCCTCAATGAGATGGAATTACTGGCCAGTGTAATTGAGAGTATCAATCTATTGGTTGATCAAGAGCAACTCGCTGATCTGATGGAAGGACAGCAAGAGGAGGTGCTCAAATTATTCAAAAATTATAGGGAAGTATTCTCCCAGGATGACCATGATTTGGGATGCATGAGAGATGTGCTCCACAAGGTCGATGCTGGGGAAAATTTAGTGATCAGTATGAGACCAATTTGATGAATGAAGGCGACCAAGTGGGGGCTTCTCACGAGAATGTGGATGGCTTATTGAAGTTACTAATGGTCCATATGGTATACCAGCAGGTGGATGAGTTATTCCAGAGAATGGTCAACGGAGAAATTGGGAACAAGCCATGAGAAATCCAAAGTGTTCTTCAAAAAGTGATGGAAAAAACCAAGACTATGGATGGACAAGGGTTTAAGACAATTTATGAGAAGCAGTTATTATTCCTAAAAATGTCAGAAAATGCAGCTATTGTTCAAGCCACTTATAAGGTTGTTGGGCATGGAGGCCTGATAAAAAAGACTGTTCATTTTGCCAGTACTTCTACTGGGAGTCAATCAACTATGACGTCGCCAACTATCTAGCTTGTTGTGTGGAGTGCCAGCTGCAAATCCACATAAGAATACAACTGGACACCAACTGGTCCTCCCTGGAATTTCTTGGCATATGGTGTCCATTGATGTGAGGAGAACGCTGACAATGAGCACAGGGGGAGTCAAGTACATAATAGTTGCGATTGACCATCTGACAAGATGGGGCAAGATAAAGGCACTGACAAAAGTAGACACTACCAGTACCGCAAAGTTCATCCTGGACCAAGTAGTATACCAACATGGATGCCCACAGGTTCTGCTGAGCAACAATAGGACAAACTTCATATCTCATGTGATCCCACGGTTAATTGAGATATTGGGGATCTAAGGAGTCATGTATGTACCCTACTGGCTGGAGATGAACGGACTGGTAGAATGAGTTAATGGAACGCTGGCCATGACGCTGAGGAATCTGGTTACAGGATTAACTTCCAGGTGGGGAACGTACCTGATTTTGTTGACGTTTTCCTACAATATCAGTCATCATACAGTGATGAAAAAACGCCATTTGAGTTGTTATATGGGAGGAAGGCCGCGTTGACGCAAATTTATATTTGGTGGTGGAACTAACATTGGGGATGAATGCCAAGCAGTAACTGAACTAATTGACTAATATCCTGATTGAAATGCAATTGCAAGCATTTGATTTGACTTTGAAGAAAAGGATATGAGCAAAAACGATGGACAATAAGAACCGGCTGCCTTATCAGAATCCAAATAAGCGAAAAGTAGCCTATTGCGATATGCATAGTTCTGGGAGAAGAAACAAACTTGATGTATTGTGGTCAGGTCTGATTTAGATTATTACCAAGAGGGTGACAGATGCCTACTCCATTAAGAACCTCTTGGATGTAAGAGTAGTAAATTGAGTCCATGCTAAGTATATGAAGTAATAGATCAATGAAAAAAATAATAAAAAGAGTTCCCAGAGGACTGCTGAACCATTATTTTGGTTATGTTTTAATATTAGGTCAAATCCGAAAAAAGGACCTCATAACCAATCTAGATGGTTAAGTTCAAAAAAAGACCTCTGAATCATAGAAAACTTGTAGGTCTAAGAATTCCTAAGATCCAGTTTGGGGAAAATTAAAAAAGATGGACTGCTGAACCGAAACAAGGTCAAGTCCCTTGGAAAATAAGAAGAAAAAATAAAAGATTGATAAAAATATGGGAAAAAAGACTAATAAAACTGCATAGAAAAACCGATATTTAGAATTTTTATTTTTTATTGATTATCCTCGATTTGGGGATGATTCTGCCTTTGTCACCTCTGGAGGGAGGGTGGATGGATTGCTGTAGGAGTAAATAACCCATTGAAATCTATGTGAGATCAGATTCTAGCAAGGTCTAACCTACACGAAACCAAGTTTGTTGAACAGATTTAGATACCTGCGAGAAAGTGACTAGTAGAAGGGAAATTGAGATGTTGGAAGAAGCCGAATGCAAAACCCCATAGTGGGGAGGGAAGCAACAGTACAGGAAGAGGCAGTCGCCGAATAACCCTGAGTACTCCTAATGTGGTACTGACCCAGAAGATTAGTCTTAAAGCTTGACAACGGGCTTCATCAATAACACCAGACATATTGGTCAGCAGCAAACAAGGGATACTAGATGGGGTTGCCAAATTATGCCCTCCATCAAAGCCATCAGCAGAAGATACTGATGGATGTGCCAGAAACTAGATAGTCATGCAAGGAGCGAATGGCATCCTGAAAGTGACAACTACAAGCTTCTTAGAAGCTGAATCAGAAAGAGCTTTAGAAGCCAGGAGAAACTGGAAACTTTGTGGCCCAACTTCAAAGAACTTGGCTGGCAAAGCGAAGAGCATAGGCTGCAATATCCTGATCTAGGATGTTTTCAAGATTGGAACAGTTCAGAGCTATGGACAAAGCCTCAGTTACTTGGGCCCTTAATTCTGCATATGGGAGTTTGAAATTTTGCTGTTTCCAATGGTGAGTTCAGTGGCCAAGACAGCTGGCTTATAATATTGACTGAGTTGGAAGAGGAACTCAGGAAGCAAGTCTGACCTGGCAATGAAGGAACAATCAAGAGTGAAGAGCATTATTTCAGGAGTATCAACAATGATGTTAGGCGCATCTGTGAAAGGAGCCGAATCCAGAAGAGTTTTAAAATCTAACTCTGGAATTGATGACAGAGTAAGGATTGGCTGCTAGTCATTCAAGACGATTGGTAGCCTGGTTTCACTGGGGCTGGTTACCATTTCTGGTAATTCCATGGAAGGACTAGCCATTGGAGCCAGAATAGGAGTATGAGTCCTGGAAGGACCATAGAAGAGGTTCCATCGCACATCCTGACTCATCTGCTGGAAGAGCCAAAGATCTTGATTATAAAAACTGTTGAGCAGCTGTTGGTACCATGACTCAGAAATCGACATATGAGCTGGACGAGAGAGATGGATGTCAGACTTATATGATAGTTGACATTTAACTCTGAAATCAATTAATCTCCAATTTTGGAGAAATTAATCTTAAAATTAATGTGATAATCTCTCCATAGAAGAATTAAGAATGATATGAGCCATAAGGTTATGAGAAGAAACTAACAAGGGTGAAAATAAATGAACATTCTTAATTGGGCCACAAAAACATCAACGGCAAGAGTCTCCTGTCAAAGATGAGGAGAAAATCAGGAAATTGAGGAAACCAGATCAAGAATCCTGAATATGACAGCGGGTCATGTGCCCTGATTGGGGAAAACTGGATACCAGGATTAATATCATCATAAGTAAGTTGATCAGCCCAGAATGACAGAAGATCATGAGGACTGCGCTCTGAGTAGGCAAAAGTGAGGAAGAATAGGAAGAGAGCCAAATGGAAAAGGCTGTTCCAAGTAGCTTAAGTACTGGTAATTGTACTCCGTTTGAGCAAATGAAATATTTGACTTAGTGTCTGAAGTTGTGTTCTCCTACCCCAGTCCTTTTCTCGCTGAAAATATAGGCAAGAGAGGGATGTGTTTGTTTTTGCCCATATTCCCAGACAGCTGGATTACCAGGAATTGCTAGGGGTTATTTTCCTAATGCGAGGTGAACTGTAAATCAGTTGACCCTGATTTTGGGGTAACTATGTTCAGGGTATTTTAGATTATTTGCCTGGTCAGATCCGTCAGGGATCATCTGGAAAAATGCTTAAGATCTTGTTGGGCAGAGTTGCTAATGAAATAGGGGAATCTTATAGTCGATTAACTATCAGGTATAGCCAAAATCCTACTACGCCAGCAACTCCATGGGGCAATGGAACCCCTGGTTGATGGTATTCCTATCCCAATTTCCCCAATGATTTTGAGGAAGATGCAAATTATGAGATTGAGGATCTCACTTTTGATGAGAGCTGCACTTTCATTGACGTGACAAAAACCTCTCTTTTTGACCCCAAAAATCATCAAGCCCACCATCGCATCAAGTCTTTCACTTGTGTGCTGGCCCTATTATTTTCGCTGAGCATCAACTTGCTCAATCTGTTGAGGTGATGGGTACCGCTAGCCTCATAAATGAAGAAAACCTGCAGCTATGCCTCTTCATGCCCCACGTCACTGATGCCCCCACCCCTATGTTGTCTTCCATGGTCCGCCAACTAAATTGGGCACTAGACAAAAGTCTCCCTAAAGCTTCCTCACCTTCTGATATGGCTTCCTATGCTGATAACCTAAGGGCTATATTAGGAATTTTTTCTATTTATACTAATACCTTTGTTTGGCCCATTTGCAAATAAAGATGAGTGGCGGCTCCTCCTTTTGGTTGTCCACTAGTGCTAAAAGATAAACCATCCTGTAT
>JAKSZP010011235.1:0-37239 GCA_022478985.1 Massospora cicadina | reverse complement strand
TCTTCACGCTGCAATCCCAACCACTCTTATTGATGGAATACGGAGTCCATGTGTTTCTGGACATCCAACAAACAGCTTTACGGGAAAAATTTTGTGGGGATGTGCACACTTTTTTCCTGACCACGGTGTATGTCACACCTCACTCCATGTCATGCGGTTGACTGGACCTCAGTTTTGAAAATAAGGAGGCAGCAGACGAAGCTACTGCAGTGCGCGTAGTGATTGACTGCCCCAAAGGAAAATGGGTCATCAAAACAAAATGCATCAGATGGACAAAATCCAACCAAACTTTACTCACATTTGACTTTTTGCCTACTACGGTAAAATGTGCCATTTTGGAGCAGCACCTGAAAGATGGTCTCACCATATATGGTGAAATACAATCCTTCCGAGATGCAACGCTTTATGCTGATGTCACACCTGTGCACCAGCAAAGCCATCGCAGTTCTGATCCCAACCAAGTAGATTGCGAAGGACCTAACCCAGATCCCACACTCCACATATATTAATATTGAAGGGCATACCACCCACCCTTTCCGGGTAACCATGGACAGCGCACCCCCCATCTGCACCCACTATGATGCATTTGGCCATAAGGCACATGCATGCCTTACCAAGGAGGACATCACATTCCAAGAGCACCCCTCAGCGGCCATGGCCAGCGGAGAGGTGCACTACAAACCAACCACCAGCACCAAAAAAGCTTTCACATGGGGAGCACAAGGCTGCTACCTACTAGTTAAGCCTATCTCCCCTCAAGAGTGGAAGAAGGCCAAACAGGCCCGCAGGGCCGCGGCTAAGGAAGTGGCCAAAGTCACCACTGCTATCCCACACTCCCAACGCCAAGAGGACATCAAAACCTTTGCAGTGGAAGCAACTTGAGAATCCCTCAACCAATCATATTGGGAAGCCCATGCCAATTGGGCCACCCAATCTGAGGATCCAATGTATGACTTGATCTCGCCTGATCTTTGCAACCAAGCTCCAGTTGAAACCAACTTGGGGTCCAACATACCTGAAAATTTTTTTTGACCTGAACATTGGTGCGCCGAACTCATCTGCACCGCAAAAAATTCGTTTGACGTTGGGGAAACAAAAAGTGGTGGCAAAAGCCAATAAAAACCTTTCTGCTAAAATTAAAAAAACTACCAATAGCATTGCTGCAAACACCCATGCTGCCATGAAGTTCTGTGGGGATCTAGAGGAGGCTAGTGGGCCCGGGTGTCCACCCCCTCACACCTTAGGTGCAAGGGGGAAACCTTCACTTTAGGGATGTTGAATATTGCTGGACTCAATGCCTCGTCATCCCAGGCTAGAAAACTGAGTTTTTTACAAAAAATTTACCCATGGATATCCTGGCCATCCAGGAATCCCACTGCCTGCAAGGTTCCAAGGATGCTTGGAAAACCATGACCCTCCCTTCCCTATCCTTTTGGTCAGAGCACTATGGGGTGCTAGTTTGGAAAAACAATTTTTCAAATTTTTATCATCGAGATCCTTCATCAATGACTGAGTCCTCATTGTCACCTTCTTGTGGGCCAACATGGCGCATGCTATTGTCAACTTCTATGCCCCAACCAGTGCACGAGAGCGTCAGGATTTTTTCTCATTGGTCAAATCCCTCCCATACCCCCAGACCCTTTCATAGTCGGCGACATGAACTGTTGGCTAAACACACCCATGGACCGTTGGCCTTTCTCCTCTCACATGCCCCCCAGGGTCACTTAGAACTTCGCATTCTAAAGGCCACCCTTGGGTTAATAGATGCGCTGCTGCAGCAAGCCCCACTGCTAGAAAACATGATGCGCCCCCATGTCCACAACGGCCAATTAAGGTCCATGACCCGCATTGACCTTATCCTCACGCTGGCGAAATTTCAATCTCACATTTCCCACTACCAAACAATAAAAATTGAATTCTCCGACCACCAGCTGGTCTCAATAACCTACCACCTACCTGTCACAGTGGCTAAGGCCCCAACGTTGGTGCAAACTCCGCCCTCCCAAACTTGCATCGCCAGGATTTTCCACTTGTGTGGAATCAGCAACTTTGGCAAAAGCTTTTGTTACACCATTTTGCGTGGACCCCATCTCCACATGGTCAGTCTTCAAAGAGGATACCATCTGCCACACTTGCCACCTCTCCTCCCAATGCTCACGAGCTACAAAGGCTGTCATCTCGCGCGCTCTGGCAGAGTTGGCACACCTGGAGTCCAACATCCCAGCCACAGGCTACAGCCCTGCTTGGGGCCAGAAGTGGTCAGAAGCAGCCGCCCACATCAATGCACTCTATAGGCAACACAAACATCAGGTTTGTGTTCAGTACAGGGCCAAACGCATTGCAGAGGGTGACAAGTGCACCGCATTATTTTTTTTAAAAAAAATTTGCACCACACCAGAGTGTGGCCTGCACACAGGTGCAAAGATCGGATGATTCTGTCACAGATACGCCATCCAAAGTGGCAATCAAAATACAAAAGTATTACTCTGAGTTATACCAATCTTAACCAATTCAGCCAGCTGAAGTGGCAGAATTTTTCGACCAAACCCACATCCGCACCATTTCCTGATACCTGATAATGAATTTGATTACTCCAAATGAACTATGGACAGCCATCCGCGGTGCACCAAATTGGAAATGCCTAGGCCCAGATGGCATTCCATATGAATTCTATAAAAAGTACTTCAGATATATCCCCACTGCTGCTTGCCTCACTTAACCAGAGCCTTCTGGAAACGCGCCTCCTACCAGGAGGACAAAAGGCCTTTACTGTCACACTCTTCATGAAAGGGGACAAGCTAGACTTAGCCAACTAGCGCCCCATTTTCTTTAACTAACATGGATACAAAAATTTTAACAAAAACCATGGCTAACCGTTTAGGGATTGTATCATCTGCCACCATCTCCCCAGAACAATTTGGTTCCATACCCAGAAGGGCGATTTGGGACAACGTGCACTCTGTGGCTAACGCATGCCAGTCCACAGCCTCTGGGGCACTTGTATTCTTGGACCAACAGAAGGCCTATGATAGAGTAAACTGGAAATCCTCAGGGCCTGCTTCCATCAATTCTGCTTACCCCCTCGCTTCATCAACTGGGTAATGCTGCTCACAGAATCTGCAACAATGGCAGTACGTGGCCCTGGCTTCCTAACAGAAATAGTTCGCCCTCAAAGGGGCTTGCGACAAGGGGACCCCCTCAGCCCACTCTTATATAAATTCAGCCTTGACCCATTACTTCGAAACGTGAATGCTCAACTCACTAAGGTCCATGTACCAGGCCGAGCCCCAGTCAAGATGATGGCATTTACAGATGACTGTGTGGTTGGGGTGTCTAATAATAAAGATGCACGCGCACTTGAAGCTCTAATCCAGGAGTATTCCCGGGTAAGTAATGCTGCACTGAATGCTTTTAAAACTGAAATCATCCTCCTTGGTCGGTATCAAACCTGCTGGGCCCCAGCAACTAGTGCCCAGCCTGGCCCATCTGCTCGCACACGTGCTCGCCCTCCCAGCTCACCCCACAACGCCCCACTAGTGCTCCCCTTTGTGCCACGCCCTACCATAGGGCCAGTCCACCATCTGGGTGTGTGGGTGGAGGCAGGCGGGTACACATCAGCAGTAATGGAAAGGCATATTCTAGACAACGTGACAAAGTGCATCGCCTCCCTCAGAGCTCACCCTACTTCCCTTACTGGCAGGGTTATTTTAGCCAACTCTATGCTCCTCTCCAAAGTCTGGTTTGGAGCCCACGCACTCTCCTTCTCCCCAAGCTTTTTCAAACCCTTTTATGCCCTTCTGCAAGGATGGCTTTGGTCAGGCTGCCCACCACCAGTACGGCTAGAGGTCATGTTTGGCCCTCATCATCATGGTGGAATAGACCTGCTTGATCTCAAAGCCCATGCTGCCAAAATCCTGGGCACCTGGATTGCGGCTGTCACTGCTCCTACACTCCAATCCCAACACTGGTCCCACGCGGCCCACTCCAACTTCTCCCGCGCCTTGGGCCTTAACAAATCATCAAACCCTCACTCCTTGATGAAATACCTGGCTTCACACCCATCGGCCACAGGCCCTCACGGTACTAAAACCCACTACAAACAAATCCTCCTCTCCATGCAGAGTGCAGAGTGGAGGATTCGTATTAGCGGACACACAGCCCAGAGAGGCCGCCCCTCTCCTCAGTTCACACAAGAGGTACAGGGGCTACCCATACAAGATGGCGTGATCCTCACACGGCCACATGTCCTATCCAGGGTGAACTACCTGGACATGATGGATATCCCTTACTCCATTAAGACTCAGAAGACTATTTGGAAATATGCACACCATCCTCTGTTGCATCCTCAAGTCCATTCCCATGTGTGGCACTGCCTGAGGTGGGTGTACCATATTGCTGAGCGCTCTAATGCTTTACACTCATCCTGCGTCGTGTGTGGCCATTATGGAACGCTGTTCCACCGCCTGAATAAGTTCCCTACCTCTGAAGCGATATGGCGCGAAGTTCAACGTCTGCTTGGCCAGGATCAAACACATCCCTTCAGTCTGTCAAGAGAAATGTTTGCTTTATCAATGGCCTCCCCCCTTCCACCCTCCCTCCGTGCTCTGGTGGTTGCAATTGCCATGTGGACTATCCACACGATTGTCTTGGATGCCATCTCAGGCTCCATCCCCACCCTCCCAGAAGCTGTCCACAGATTATGGTCTCAATTGGTGGACCACTTTCAGGCGTGGATATTTGGATACCTCCCACCACGTCGCCAACAGCTAGTCTCCTCCTGGTTCCCAGTTTGGTTCATCAAATCAGACCCTTGCCTCCACACGTGTCAATTGTGGCTATGACCCCTTCACACGTCCCCTCCCCCTCCCCATAGTGGCGTTTCCGCTGGCAACAAGAGATAGCATCGCTTCTCTGGGGTGCCTTACCTGTTACTAAGTTTTGTTTCTTTTGGGTCAAATTCGGAAGTGTCCATCCCATGGTCAGCCTTCCTCGCAATAAATTTAAAATTAAAATTTAAAATTTAAATTTAAAATATCGGAAATTCTTCATAGCCAGTTGTACCACCAAGCATTTGTCTTCCATTATGCTATAGTTGCGTCTGGCTTTAGATAAGGTCTTGCATTGTAGGCAATATAATAGTCCACTAAGTTTTCATCATGTTGAGAAAATATGGATCCAATGGCTATATTTCTAGCATCAGTAGATGATAAATGGCTTATCAAAATTTGGCTGAATAAGTACTGGAGAATGGGAGAGGAGACGCATAGCAGGTCAAAGGCCTGATGTTGCTCTTCTTCCCACTAAAAGGGTACCCTTTATTCAGTATTTAAACTAATGGCTTGGAGGTGTCTGTAAAGTGGGGTTATAACAAGAAAATATAATCCCACCATTCATAAGAATACATTACATCTCATCGAGATTTTAGTGGGGTGGGGATATCTTAGCAATGATCAAGACCTTATTACCATTGGGGATATTACAGCTTTTTTTACCTTATGACCAAAACAGAACTCAAACTGATAGGAAAGCTTTGATGATTTTAAGCTTTAATGTTAATTTCTGTAACTTCTGGAAGACTTGCCTGAGGTAATCTAGATGTTTGGTAAAAGTTCTCAAAGTAATGTAATAGCATCGAGTTAAATTAGAACACATGAGAATTTTATTTTGCTTAAATAGACCTACCATAGCGCGTTGGAAGGTAGCAGGGGTGTTACATAACCCCTGCGGCATTTTAGTGGGCTCAGGTAGTATTTCAATTGAGATGAGAGAACATATTTATGATCTTCCAGTGAAAATCGACTTGCCAGTACCCATTGGCAAGCTCCATAGCCAAGAGATAATGGGATCCTGACATCAAGCGTAAGGTATCATCTATAAGCGGCAATGGATAGCTGTTTTTTGTGGGATAGAATTGAGGCGGCAATAATCCATGACAACACGGAGGCCATCATCTTTCTTCTGATTTAATAAGAGTGGGGTAGCCCATGGGACTTTAGAAGCCACTAATAAGCTAAATTTAACAGTTATAGCTCTAAGGCCACTTGAGCTTCCTACACTGGCCTTTTGGTATGGCTAGGATTTGAACGGAGGGTGAGCCTTAATCTTGAATGGTGTATTACCACGGACATTTTTCCATAATCAGTTTATTCTCAGGAAAAAATATCACCAGATCACAAGGAGATCTTTAATATTCTGGTGTTCGTTAGGGGTAAGATTATCTTCAATCCTGTTTTTGATCAGAGATATGGTGGGTAGTAAATCAAATCCTATATTTGTAATGAAAAAATAATAGGTAATATTTTAAGTGAGAAATAGTTTACATAAGCGATAAGGGCATTCCAAGAAACTTTGAGGATATGATTCATTAAATCTCTTATAAGATTGAGATATGTTTCCCCAAGGTGGGTTTCAAGAATCCAAGGGCAGGTCAATACTTTTGATGAAAGGTTTTGGGTGTCCATTTAGTTTCAAAATTTGATTTAGAGGGGGAAGAATATTGATCCCTAAATCAACAATAACGTGTTCTAGAGGGTATTTCAATAGGATGAGGGGCATACAGAGGATCCCAACTTTGCCATCCACGGCCTCTAAAGGTAACTTGGTTTTTCCTCCTAAGCCTTGGTATTCAGATTTGAAATGGAGGATGGATATTCAAGGAGGCATATCTGATTTTGGGTTCTTTAAATTTTGTTGAGGAGTTTGAACATTAAAGGAATTTAATAACCTAGTAGGGATAGTTACTTTTTCTTATGGTTGATAATGCAATGGAATCCCCACATCAATTGGACTCCAATAAGCAAATCAAAGTATTGTTTTTTAACGCAATGGCTGGGGCAGTAATTAAAAGATTTCCAAATCAAAGGGGTAAGGCAGAATAGGCTCCTATTGCCTTAGTTGACTGATTACCGGCCATCCATATTCTGCTTTGTGAACAAAGTCTAGAGCCAATTTTAACTTTTTGGATAATTCAGGATTAATATAAATTTTATCCGTGGAACTGGTGTCAATTATCGCCAGGACTTCAACTTTAGTAAAACTTTTCTCTACTTGAAATTCTAAAGATATAAATCGGAATATTTAGCTAGTATATTGTCACTAAGAATTTATTTTGAAGAAAGAAAGAGTTTTTCAGTCACATTCAAACTTGAGGCTGTACAATGCATTTAAAAAGCTTTATCTACCAGATCTTGGTTTTCCATAGAAGAGATGACTGCCATAATTTATTTTGGTTAACTGACTAACATTAATGAAAAATGTGGATATTTCTTTTTCCTTGAATATAGGGTAATCTAACTTCTTCAGAGGCAGCTAACACAAAACAGCCTAAGGTGCTGGAAATAGAGCTTGAGCTAAAACAAGGGTCTTGGGGCATTTTATTATCAGAATAGGGAGCATCTTACCCTCTAATGACTGATCTTTTGCCAAATCACGTTGAAGTACGTGACAAAAAGTCCACAGTGCGGTTGGTTCACTTGAAATTGCGCAGTATAGTTCAGGAGTAGGCAAATTGGGGGGTGTAACAGGTAGAACTTGGAGCCAGGGCTTGTTATTATTTAAACGAGTGGCCCAGTAGGTTTGAGTATGCCAGCTGGAATCTCCAAAAATAGCTTAATTGATATGAAAGAGAGATGTCAATTAGATTTCACCGCTTTATGATATAGTAGAATGGTAGGCATATTTTAAAACATTGATAACGAAGCACTGTTAAAATCTTATTAAGTAAGACGTTTCTCTGCAACCAAAGTTTAGACTTCAAAGTAAAAATTGTGAGTTAACTCTGTGGTGGTTTCTCTCAAATAAAGGCTTATAATTATATAAGTTTGCTTTTTGTTGGAGATTTTTAGGTCTCTCTCAAATTCCCAAAAGCAAGGCAGGCTTTGAGTCTTCCTAAGTCTGACAATTCATTTGATGATGTACCATAATGTCTTGAGCTACATGACTAAGACGTTTAGTTAGGTGTTACATTGCGTATCAGTGCCCTCTTCCATAGCACTTTCATAACAAATAAGAAAGATAAAATGCTTCCCTCGCCTAGGAAATACTTCTCTTTGAACAACGGTTTTAATGTGCCACTGGAGGATTAATGGCTAAACAATGTGAACTGACATCAGAGAACTTTTTTGCCTTGACAGGAAATGATACTGCTAAACGTTTCAAAATGGTGAAGGCGTACACTTTGCTTTGTAAGGAGCTAATATCCTCAATTATTGAGTCTACCTGATCATTGGAAGAACAAAGGGCTGATCTAGTGGCAACAAGAGGGATTAATTGCTGAATGAAGTTTTGATCTTAATAGTCATAACTATAAAATTGAGTTGGTTTTACTTCGAAAAAAGAATTCGTTGCTCTATCCCTTCTCATCATAGCAGGTAATTTTTTAAATAGTTTGAGACATTAGTGTTCTAAAAGAGATCTGAAAAGAAATTGTTATTGTTCATTTTTGATTTTATTTTTAATTTTTTTTATTTTTTCAATGGGAACTTGGGTTGTACTTAGCAGGGAGCACCATTTTTGTCAAGATCATGGTTTTTTATACCACTTATCTCAATATTTTGAGGTCTTGATACCTGAATCTCTTGGGTGTTTAATATACCTTTTGCGCTTCTCTTAGTCATAAAGTATTGACTCAGGATGCTATATCTATAGTGGTATTTCCTAATGAGATACTGACTAATTTTTACTTGAAATTTTGAAAAAAAGAGAGTAAAGTTTATTTGCTTAAAATCAAGTTTATAAGGGAGCTCAGAGAGGTACCTGGTCCATTTTCATTTGGTCCAAGCTAAGCTTAATAATGGTTATAATTTGTGGATTCTGTACCAAATTTAGTAACTCGGTCAAATAGGATTTGCTCGCTGCATAAATTGGGTTTTAACCTATAGATTAGGAGGATTTGGGCGATTGATTTGACCAAATTAGGAGGAGATCGTCCCCAATATTATTAAGGCTCAAATTTTGTCTGGGATTATCCTTAATACTGTTTAAGCTTTATTATTGGCTTGGGTTTACTTTCCATCATCTATCTCATCTGAATCTTTGATTTGGGCAGGAATCCTAATAGCGTTTACAGATTTAACTGACAATGCTTAGCTTTCCATAGAGACTTGACGCAGATATGTGTTTGGATAACAGACAACATAAAAATAAGAAAGCTGGAGATCTTAATTTCCTTGAATAAAAAGAGGTAATTCATTTTGTGAAGGCGCAGTAAACAAAAAAACATCCCAAGTTGCTGAGAATAGATCTAAAGCTATAAAAAGGATCTTGAGGCACTTGATTACTGTCAGCATGGGAGCTTCCTGCCCCATACTGACTGAACTTTTGTTAATTTATGTTAAAGTACCTGACAAAAGTCTACGGTGTGGTTGGTTCTCTTGGAATAGGTGAAGTCTAATTCAAGGAAGAGATGATTTGGGGGGTGGAACGTCATGCACTTTAGCCTGAGGATTATTGTTGGTAATGCAAGGTGGACCAGGTGGGTTTAGTAGTTCAGCAGGTTTTTTAAAATGTCATCTTTGATATGGAGGAGGGACGTCAAGTTAGATTTCACCGCTTTTAGATTAAGTAGTATATTAGGAATTTTTTCAAAATGCTAAAAATGAGGTGGCAATAGCATCATCTAATGTAAAACGATTCCCTGCAACTAACTTTTAAGTCTCAAAGTAAAATAGATGGGAAAATTTAATTGATAGTCTCTCCCCAATTAAGGCTTATTCCCATATAAGTCTGTTCTTGGATGTATATAGTTAGGTCAATCCCAATCACCAGAGCGAGGCAGTCTTGGTCAGTCCAAGTACACCTATGCATTAGTGGGGGCCATAATATCTTGAGCCATACAACTAAGACAGTTTGTCAGTCGTCTGAGCTGCTGATGATTGATCGTTTCCTACATAGGTCTATTGTAGCAATATAAGAAAGAGAATATGCTTCTTTTTCTAAAACATACAAATTTCTTTAGATGAGGGTTTAGACGTAAAACTTAAGGGGTGGGGGCCAAATAACATGAACTGAATCTGGGACTGCTCTTTCACTCAATTATAAAGCATTATCTCAGGAATACTCTTGAGGATGAAGCGCATCCACCTCACTTAATAAATCATTAAAATTTATTTTTATTTCTAAAATCTACTCATTCATGAGTGGCACTGAGAGCTGGTCTCATGGTGACAAACTGGTTTAGCTGCCACATTTTATTTTTAATGCAGTAGTGGCATAGCAGAGTTTAAATGTTAATGTTTCTCGGTGTCTAGCACTCTTTGCTCCAACCCACTTACTACAGCAGTTAAGGCTGCCAAGTTCATGAGGCGTTCATGATAAAGTAAAAAAAATTTTGTGAGAGGGAACTCCATCCTTAGTGATTGGGCTCCTTGGGTGACACGTCCTAATCAAACCTTTCGTTTTTAACTTGCTGATTTAACGCATGGAGGCGTTCTTCAGGGACTTTGGGTAAGCACTAGGTCGAGGAATTTCTCTTGGCTTAGGGGTCCCCATCCATCATTCTGTCCGTCACAACCAGGGGGTCCCCATTCTCTATCCTGTCCGTCATGACCAGGGGGTCCCCGTTCAACACACGTCCATCATTACTGGGGGTCCTCACTCACCAGGCACTCCTTGTGGCCCTTAATAACGGAGGTTATTCTGGACATCACATACTTCATAGATTTTCCTCCATTGATTGGTGGCGTTTGTCCACAAAGAAAATAGGTTACCAACTTCTGATTGCAACTTAAAAGTATAATCTACAACCTGATTATGAATAATGACCTCTAGTTAATTAAAAAATTCGTGAGTTCCGTTTAAATGAAACTCATGGTTCTTTAACCAGACGGGTTAACACATCTTGTAACTCAAATAATGAGTTGCCTTTTTTACAATATATCATTCAGTTTTATCTACTGAGTTGGGAGTTAGATTGGTAGAACAGGAGGAGATGCAAATGTATTGTCTACAATAACTACAAAATGCGAAGTAATTCCTGATGATGGTTCTCAGATACTTGGAGTGGATGATATAAGGTGGGATGTACAAAGTGACGCAGATAGCAATCTTTACGTCCAGCTCTAACCTGATCTAGATTGAGCGAAGAACTTTTAAGTTGATATCATAATATGGGATAGCACTACAATAGCCTGCCTTTTATTAGCTCGGCCTTCAGGGACAAAGGCCCCAGATAATGAGATCTGGAGATCAATAACGAAGTCTGATAAGTGTATGTGATGCTGTTCTGTAGACAAATATTTAGAGGGAAGCCTCTACCAATATGGGAATTAGAATGTTATGGGTCGCCGCTATATCTTCTATGTGTAATTTGATTGCTCAGTTATTAAGATGGGTGGCTTCACGACCTGGAGCGTTTTTTGAAGCCAAATTGTTGTTATCCATTGTTTAATGAAATTTTTACTTATTTTTCAACGTGAACTCTGGGTATAACTTTCAAAGAAGCAAATTTTGTCAAGACCACGGGGATTGATGGCACATATCCCTTAATCTTTGAGGCCAGGAGACCTGAAGCTCCTGGGTTTTTAATTAAACTTTTACTTTTCTTATTCCAAAGTCTTCACTCCAGATACTATTCCTAGACTGGTAAATCCTAGATATGTGTTCATCCCTAAGTTAATAAAGGTAGTTAAATAAGACTTAAAATGGCAAAGAAGATAGTAATCTTTATTTTGCTAAGGATCCAGAATAAAGGGAGATCAGGGAAGATTTTTATTAAATATTCAAGCAAACCAAGTTATGATCCATATTTGTCACAAATTGGGGATTCTGCAGAAGGCTAGTCATCTTGGTCAAACAGAATTCACTTGCTGCATGGATTGGGTTTGAAACCCAAGATTATTAGACTCAGAGGGGGCAATAGTCAACTGCATAAGTCAGGGTTGATCACCAACATTGAACTCCCTTATATCTATTCTAGATACCCCCAATAAATGTTTAGTTTAGTTAGATTAGGATTGATTTCCTTCAGCCAACACATCTAAACTATAATTCTGGCAAAAATTCTGAAAGCTTTCTTGTGGTAAGTTCTACAAGAGAAAATACTTTTTGGCCAGTAGAGCCAATACACCTGGTTCTCATCCATACAACTCATGGAAAGGGAACATCTTTAAGATGTGATAGTAACTAATATGGTAGGTCATGAGGGCATTTTGTTAAGTAGAGATCCCAGTGGAGAAGTACAGAATTGGCCATTTTTCTGATTATAGAGACCAGGGTATCATAAATTATTCTACGGCACCAAATTGTGGATGGGTTATAAGGTGCCAAGAAGTGATGGTGAGCTCTCATGGAGGTGGCAAGGAGCATTGCCACTCCAGAGATAAAATTTCGAATTGTCACATAGCAGGACCAGGGGCAACTAATATGGGTGAAGATATACTGATGTAAGAAGGTGGAAGTGGCTTTGGCGCTCTAAGCGGGGGGAGAAACAGCTTCAACCCATTTGGTGATTTGATCAATTATTCCAGGATATAACGGTTGCCACCTATAATTTGAGGTAGAGGACCTACTACATCCAAGCTTATAATATGGAAGTGTTGTTAGGGCGTAGTTGGTTTTGTCTGACACCGGGTCTTGTAGCTATGAGGTGTGGCAGAAAAGTAATGAGACTGGGAACACTGAAAGCGATCTGGCAACGCTGCGCTGTTGTCCTTGACTGAGCACGTGTATCAGCCCCCTCCCATCTCTCAGTGTGAGTTTCAACTCCTTCCGTTAACTACATGATTGTTGTGACTGATATTAGTGAAGTTGTGTTTTGGTTGTGCATCACGCAAAATGGAACAGCGTAATTTGGAGCAACGTTGTGCTATTAAATTTTGTGTTTAGCTTGGAGAATCGGCAAGTGTGACGTTTGAAAAGTTAAAACAAGCGTATGGGGCGCAATCTTTATCCTGAGCTCAAGTTTTTCGCTGGCATAAATTATTTTTAAAAAAGCATAGAACACGTTGAAGATGAACACCACTCAGGGAGGCCTTCAACTTCTAAAACTGATTAAAACATCAAACGTGTGAACAATCTTGTGAGATCAGACTGTCAATTAACATTAAGAATGTTGAGTGAAGAATTAAATTTGAACGGATTTACTGTTCATCAAGTTTTGACTGAACATTTTCACATTCAAAAGGTATGTGCCAAAATGGTGCTGACAAACCTCACAATTAAGCAGAAGGATAACCAAAAAAACAAGTGTCTTGATCTTCTTGACAGAATCGCCAATGAGCAAGATTTCTTTAGTCATGTAATCACAAGTGATGAATCATAGATTTTTTAATATGATACTGAGACCAAGAGGCAAAGTGAGGAGTGGAACATTGCGAGTTCTCCTCGACCAAAGAAAGCTCAAATGAGCAAATTAAAGAAAAAATCAATGCTGATTTGTTTTTTTGACAGAAGGGGAATCGTCCACAAAGAATTTGTTCCTCCAGGACAAACTGTCAACCAAGTTTCCATAAAGACGTCCTTGAAAGGCTCAGAAAAAGGGTCATTCGCGTGA
This sequence comes from Massospora cicadina, assembly GCA_022478985.1. NCBI lineage: Eukaryota > Fungi > Entomophthoromycota > Entomophthoromycetes > Entomophthorales > Entomophthoraceae > Massospora > Massospora cicadina. Next base: position 23,750 of record JAKSZP010011235.1, on the reverse strand, counting down.
GACCAGAAATTGTAGACAAATGGATGCTCCATCATGACAACGCCCCATGTCACACTGCCCTCTCCGTCACAGAATTTTTGACCTCAAAAGGCATTCCTGTGGTTCCCCAGCCCCCCTATTCACCTGACCTCAGTCCCTGTGACTTTCCTATTTCCTAAACTGAAAGATGTCCTCAAAGGACGGCATTTAGGGACTTTAGAAAACATCCAAAAGAGTGTAACAGACATGCTACAGACCATACTAGTTGAAGTCTTCCAGCGCTGCTACCAACAGTGGGAACAACGTCTCAATCGGTGTGTAGCTGCCCAAGGGAACTACTTTGAAGGGGATAAGATTGATGTTTGAAAAAAATAAAAACCTTGGTAAGTAAAAAATCAGTCTCATTACTTTTCTGCCACACCTCGTATATTGCTTTTTACATTCAGATAGGCATCCAGGGCTTCAGTTAAGGTTTCAAATATGTATTTCTAATAGTATTGCTCTTTTACCCAATCATGAGCTTTGTGGACTCCATCATGGCCCATGATAGCGTGAGACTCTAATATCTTTGGCACTCGCTCTGATGGCTAAAGATAGGGAAACCCGTTCACCCCTACTTTCTAGTAGAGCTTTTCATTCTATTCTAGGTATTGTAGGAGTGCTGAGCTAGCATCTTTCGTAATAGTTCATATGCATAAGCCCACGATTAAGGAACCATTAGGTGGTCTTGTAACCTTTAAGCGTATATATTTTCTAAGTGAAGAACAGGCAGCCGCTTCACCAATCGATGTTCACATGCGAGTACCCATACAATGCTCAACAGTCATATTGTAATGCTGGAGCTTCAGAGCACCTTTGAGTCAGACGTCCAGTGGTGTCCTTCATATTCTGCAACCACTTTAGGGAGGCATGGTCACTGATCACTTTGAATGTAGTCTCGTTTTAAGTGAGGGCAGTAGTATTTGATAAAAAGCAAGACAGCGAAGGATCACTTCTCAGTGATGCTGTAAGTTGGTTTGCCTTTGAGAGTGTTATAATTTTTGCAATATAGGTAATACATGCCGAGAGGGTACCACAGGGTGAAAGCCACTGAAAAAAGGACAGAAGGTATAAAGATTGTTTGTTTTCAAGACAAACCTAATAAAGATATAAAATATGAAACAAAAGCTCTTGTGGCACCACTTATAGATTATATAGTATATATAAGTTTCCTTTCACTCCACCCACTTCCTCCTATTTACAATCCTCTTGTTTCAATCTTCTCATCTCACTTATATATCTGCGACTTTTGTCAATACTGATTCTTTTTTCTTAGACTATTAAGTTCCGCCATATTCTCATTAGTTCTAGCAGAGTCCACTATTCCTAAATATAATATTGCCTTGGTTCAAGGCGATCTATTAATTATTTGACATAGTTTAATATTGCCTTATCACTTGATTTAGAGGCGATAAATATATTTTAAATCTCACTATTACCCTATTGTTTTATACAAGACATTCTCACCAATATCCTACTAATCAGTTTTGCAAATCTTTCCCAATCTTCCGTAGCTACTTAGGGATTATTGTCAAGTCATATTAGAATCAAAATAATACCCCCTTGACTAGACAATAAGTCTCCTATTGTCTATACGCCCAAAGAAACTTCACACGCACTTGGTTAATGATATGACAGCTGATGAGCTCCTTGATAGTATAATAAAATACTACTGTTTTCATGATTACTTCAAATATAACAATCTAGATTATGGCCAATTTGTACTTTGAACTGAAACTTTATTAATCATGGAATAAAACCATCTCCCTATCTTTGAACTGAGCAATCCTGATAAGATGTACTTGATCGACATCTAGTTTCTTTATCTTCTTGGCTGAGCTGAACAATTATGCTTTGGTTTGCAGCTTGATCAGTGTATTTATTAGGTTGGTTAAGTAGCGTCTAGGGCCCATTTTGCAAGTACTTTTACGAACAACATAGTGAAGTGCGGGTAGAGCTGCGTGCCATCCATATAGTAACTGTAAAACACTCTTCCTCATTACCAAGTGATAGTTTATGTTGTTGGCCAAGATGGCTGGGGAAAGGAGGATACTCCAATCAGATGATCTATCCATTACCAGCATCTAGAGTTTGTTCATCAGTCTTCCATTGACCTGTTCGTCAATAACATTTATTCTTAGTATTATGGAGTCATAAAACCCCATGAATGGCCATCAGCTCATTGAGATTGGTTAAAATTTGAGAGGTATCTTTGTCGCAATTGTCAGTATGAACTGAGGTCAGCCATTTCACTAAATTATACATTCAATAAAAACTTAGCCACCATGACCGCTTCCATATTGTGCAGTGCCTGTACCTTGACCCGCATAGTCAAATGGTCAATTACTACTAGAATATACTTGGACCGATTTGCCCCAATCAGAAGGGGCCCCACGACATTGATAGATATAGTATACCAAGCAAAACTCAGTCTCACTAACTGGTACAGAGTCTTTTTGTGGAACGGCTTTTTCACTTGGCCTTAATGGCAACAGTTAATAGTCTTAAGCACGTCAAAGTGCATGATTTTCCAGTAGTACTAAAGTAACAACAAAGCCGAAGTCTTGCGTATCTCACCATGTCTGCCTTCTCAGTTCATGCTCATAATAATATTGGGTCAGGAAGAAGGTATTAGGAAATTCAGAGTAGTAATTCTGTCCAATTCTACATTTCGCCATTATTCTGGAACGTATTGGCCTTTCTCCATCCAATACCTTAACTTGACAAGGTTCACCGTTGTATTTCCCACTGAGCATTTTATCATAAATTATGTTGTTCAGGGCTGTCATATATGCAATTGTTGGTAATCTTGATAAGCAATCTGCATTTTGATGTTTGGCTCCAGGACTGTATTGATTTTAAATTTGTAAGCCTGAAGTTTGAGAGCCCATTGGGCTAACCGTCATTCAGGCTCCTTGAGATTTTTTAACAATCATGAAAAATCATGGTCCATTATAGCTTAAAACAATACCTCATGCAAATATACCTTCAATTGATTGTATGCGTAGATCACTGCTAAGCACTACCACTCAGTCATGGTGTAGATGTGTTTGTGGCAGTTCAAGCTATGACTACAATATGAAAATAGATGCTCCTCCCCCTCATCGTCTCATTGGGATAGAACTGCCCCAACGGCGGAAAACATCCATCTGGACAATAAACTCTTTATCAAAATATGGATAATGTAGCGCCGCCGCGCTGATTAATGCCTTCTGAAGAGTATCAAAAAAGCACTGGTGATGTTTCATCCATTTAAACACGGCATTTTTTTAGTAACTCAAACAGAGTAGTTCATTAAATCTGAAGTTGGGGATAAAGCGTCATTCTTAACTGACCATCCCCAAAAAAGTCAATATTGCTTTGCTGCTTGAGCAGGTCATTTTCTGAATAGCTTCCACCTTGGCTGGTTGAGGTTTATCTTCTTGTGTATACTAAAATCCCTAGGTATTCCAGCTAATATTTTAATAAGTGGCATTTCTAGGGCTGATCTTGGTGTTGGCCTCAACAGGATGATAAAATACTCCCACCAGATGGGTAAGATGCTCATAGAATGTACGCAAAAAGACATTGATATAGCTGAGATACACAATGAAGCATGACAGATTCAGTTCACCAAGTATGGTATCTATGGCCTGTTGGAATGTAACTGGGGCTTTATACAGCCCTTGAGCATATAGTAGGTTAAAAAGCCCATTGGATGTGATAATGATGCAATTCTCCAGTTCCGTTGCAGACAAAAATCTGCAAGTAACTGAATATCAAAATCATTGCTGAGAAGTAATGGGCTCCACCTAATTGACTCAAGTCATCGTCAATCTGTGGCAAGGGATGTGAGTCCTAATTGGTGATGCTGTTGAGCTTTTAGTAGTCTATTACTACCCATTTGAAGCCATGCTTCTTTTTAAAAAAAAGAATGGTTGAAGCCTATGGACTCTTTGATGGTTTGAGAATTCCTTGCTTTAGCAGCTTTTTGGTCTCCTCATTACTAGTTCCTCAGCTGCCCAAGACCAGAAGATCGGCTGAGACCTGATTGGGGGATGATCACCAGTGTCCAAATGATGGAACACCCCCAGAGGGCACCCTAAATTGTGGTCGCAATAGCAAAAATACCCTTATATTTTTGATTTAAAGCTATCGCTTAATTATTTGATTTATATAAACACCATTAAAATTTTGCGCAGTACCACCACCATTACACTGAGATGCAGAATGATGGGTAGATCCAATTCAATAAACGACCCAGACTCTTGAGCCTTAAAGATCTCCTTTACAGGGGACAAGTGTTACACCAATATTTGGTGTCAGCAAATCTGCAGTGGTTCTTTTTGTAAGTTCAATAGTAAAGCCTGTATCTTATAATGTATCAGCGAATAATGTATGGAGAACATGGGGCTCAAGCAGCGATTGCTGATACAGGACAACAACCGCCCCATAAAGACATATTAGTATTTCCACCTTTAACTTGGTGTTTACAATTACTTGACAGCCAGAGAAAATGGATATAGAACCAGCAGCTTAAGAGGCAATCCTTGAAATTCGTATATCTACTATTGAAAGCCTGGGTCTTCCTCTGTAGTCTATGGTATGCACCAGAATTACAATGTCACTATAGGTGAGTTTGACATGTCCCATATTCACCAGATCCTTTAATACTCCACAGGAGGTGAAAAAAGTATTGAATCTGCTGCCCCAAAATTTTAAAGAAATCATCCGTCATATCAACGCCAGCACCAAAGTGTTGCATAAACGCTGCTCCAACTAATAGATCATAAAAGCTGTTTGGTATCACTAACACCCAAGCTACTTTGACAATTGACCCAAACTGCAAAGGTAGCACGCTATACACTCCCTTAAAAACCATGCTTTCTGCTCCTTCAGTCCCATACTTCATATAATGTGATATATCTTTTTTTAACGTCAATCTTCCCACCAACTTGGTATAAACTCTGTTAACTGGGGGCACCCATATCTATTATAGCACAAACTCGATGTTTTTGCTACAAAGATTTCACAATTTGTACACTAAGAATAAGAAGAATATTGAATGTTTGATACTTGGACATTAATGGGAACTCTTTTCCCAACGAAACTCATAATCTCTCTTACTGACTTTGGGGTATTCTTTTATGATACATACACTGGAAGGTCGACATTGACACCTTTCAGGGAAGTATAGCTGCATCTGAGTCCAGCTTGTCTGAGGAAGCTTTGTAAACATTTGACAGGTGTATAATTTTGGTTGCTTCAGAGTTCCTTATTCTATTGCAACCTTGTCTTGCACCCATGTAAGAAAATTTACTCCACCAACAAGTTGATGATATAAAAACTCTTCATCTTAGTCAGATTCTGGTGGTTGACTCGAAAATAAACCTTCAACAACCATCAGATTGGGCTGATTATCCTTTCACGCTTGCGCTAACGCCTATTGCTATCACACAATTCGTGCCTGTTATCTCAGCAACAATTTGATTAAGTATTTCATCAGGCGCTTGGACCAAATATGCTCGCATATTATGACCAATTCTGATGCTAAAAATTTCAGCAATTGGTCCCAATTATCAAAACACTATCGATTCATTTGTATACATAGTAATTTGGGGACTGCGTGTAGTTATGTTTAAAAGTCCCATGGACAATTAGACAAATAAACAACGTTATCAATTTTCTGCCCTGAGGGCGAAAATTCGTATGTCAATAAATGTAATTGGCATGATATCACCTATGTGGACTGGCTGAAAAGGTTACTTAGTGCTATCAAGGAAGAGGCCTGCCAACGTCCCAATTAGGGGTGCGTCATTTTCCTTCAATTTAGGTCAAAATTTCACAGAAGGTGTGTTTTGTCAGCAGCATGATGAAACTGGAGTCCTGAATATCTTAGGACAACTTTGCATGCTTTTATCATAGTTTTTGTAACTGAAATTCTCCCAATTTCGAGAGTATTTTGCCACCAATGAACCTAAGATATGGTTACATTCATAGGTCAAGCTGAGTGGCAAAATAGCTGTTGAAAATTTGTGCTGGAATGTGTCCAGGAGATTCCCTAGAGGTATAAATACCGGCGCCTGGCCTATTGACCATGATCTAATTAAGAGCTTCAAATAAAAGTTATATATATTTTATCCTTTCCCTGGTTTTTTATCACAAATCCCAACCTTGGAGAAGTGGCAACAAACAGGGAGGACCAAATCCTCAATATGTATTTAATCCTACCTTGAAAAAGTTCCCAATTACAAAGGAAAAATTACGCCCAAAAGTTGGCTATAAGAGGTGAGGCGAATTTAATAGGCTAATGAGTTAATAGATGGTCCAAATCCCGTAAAGCACACGCACTATCAAGGATTAACCAAAGGAACTTCAGCCCAAATAGACATGCAGGATAGTAATTTCCAAGCAAGCGATCCTCAGAATTTGACAACTGGTTCTCACTCAAAACCGGTGACACTCTCCAATATGGATTCTAGTAACCAATTCCTGGCAGATCTGGCGAGAGAAAATAGCGACATTGAAATGGAAACTAAAGTCAAGGCCATCATGGAATATTTTTCCAGTCAACAAGGCTCTGCAGCTGGTACCTCCTAAACCCATAATATAGTCAACGTGGGGGAGCTCATTCAGCAAAACTAGTCTTCCCAAATAGGGATTAGGATGGTGCCTTGAACAACAAGGAATTTTCAAAAATTTGGAAAGTTGTGTCAAGATTGCAGGCCAAAAAACACTGAAATTACTCAGGAAATCTGGGAACTCAGATTGAAATTATCAACTGAAAATTAAAGAGTAGATAGTATGGGAAAAGAAATAAAGAGAATATCATCTAATCAAGCTTTATTTAAAGAAAAGCCTAACAACCTCAAAAAACGAAGCAGCCGATGCTCACCCAGCTTTTATGGAAGAAAAGTAGGAAAAAGCTCTGTCCATTCAGCCAAAAAACAGTTCAGGCAAAACTAAGGGCCGAGTTTAGACATCAGAATTCTGTAGTTCAGAACAATATTATCAAACCAAATCATCAGAAATCAACACCAATGCAAAAACTGATATCTCAAACATCTGTTATATGCTTAGAGTCCTGGCTGCAATCCCAGATCCAGAAACATCCCAATGGGAAAGAGGGCCAATTATGAGCAATGATACACCAAGACGCTCAAGTAGAAGTACACCCACGTGGCCAAAATAGAGAGAGATGATTTAAAACATTAAATCTATATTAAGTTCAATAAGGATGAAACGTTCACTCTTTCCTCAAGTTATTTGAAAAAGCAATGAGAGGAACCTCAGACCATGCTAAAGGATCTGCAATGATTAACTTACTTGATGCCCATAGCTGTGACCTCGTTAGGCCTATTTGGGTGACGATTGGTCCTATATGGATACCAAAATTACATTAATCAAACAGTTTGGAGGGTCTGAGAATTAGAAGCCCAAAAAAGAGAGCTTCTTAATATCAAATTTAAACAAAATGAGACTAGTAAGGTATTTATGGATATATTCTTCCATGAGGCACAAGTTCTGTGTGGGTGCAATGCAATAGATAAGTTTGGCGCCAAGATTGCATTGGAGCACATTATCATGTTGACTGCATTCAATGGAGGCTTGGAAATCCAAGAGCTCACCACTTATTTGAGAAACTGTTCCTGCATTTTCAACACACCAAATTGGGCCAAAGATCAGCAAAAATCTCATTTTCAGGCCCAAAAAACAACACGATGACTGAAAAAGGGCAAAATTTTACAAAATATGAACCAAAAATTTGAGCAAAAATAGCAAATAGGGCCGATTACATGCTACAAATGTAGTCAAATAGGGCGCTTTGGCAACCTTTGCTACAAACGGTCCAACAAAAAAGCCTGGGGTCAACTTTGCCTTGAAAATAACAGTGACAGTGAGGTGGGAAAATAGCAGGTGGAGTAGAGGCGAAATTCTTAACTCCACCAATTTTCAAACCTTTCCACTTGGCCCTGACAAGCTCCTTAGGGCCAAAGATGTTGCTGAAAATAACCTCAACTGTATTGGGGCTAATAATGTTATGATGGTCACCACTTAGGCTACCACAAAAGAAATTAAACCCTTAAATATCACCAAAGAAGCCCGAGAAGAGGTATCAAAACCTTACGCAAAGCAAATTATTGATCAGGGTTTGGATCTATGTTGAATTTTCGGTCTATTGAGGATGGCTGGTTCTTCTTATGCGGTAAGGCAGAGTTTTAAACATCTATTGTATGAAGACAACAGACCAAATGGTGACTATAGTTTAGATATAACTCCTTGGTAATTTCACTTGAAGTAGTATTCTTCTGTCATTACTTAGAAAGCATGCTGCCCTGATCTTCATGATCTCAAGTAAATCCTCAACTTAATACAACGTAAAGTATTAATACTAAAAGATTATAAATTAAACTATAGAACAGTAGGAATGTTGATGGTTGATATTTGATTTGATTATAAATTAGTATTAGCTTGGGATAATTTATAAGGTTTGATGCTCACCACATCTTTACCCATGACACCTCAATTTCAATGGCACTTGGCCAGAGAAAGTAACAAGTTTGTTTGAGGGTCTACAATCCATTCAACTTGAGACATCCCAAATGACTCATAGTTGGTCTCAAACTCTGAAATGTACTCAAGACAGCATTTCTAATGCATCTGCAGATAGCTGAACTGATACTCATCTCAAGCAATCAGCAGCACATAACAAAGCGCTTTGTACCACTAATTAGTAATTAATTTGATCAAAAACTCTATTGACATTAGAAAATAATTTCACCATAGACCAAAAAAGCCCACATGCTCGGGTTATTTAGTCAGCTATTATTATAGATCCAACTAAACCAACAAAGCCCCCATGCCCGTGTCATCATAGTCATATATTATCAAGAGGAATTGCTAGGCCACAAATCTTAAGCTGTACATAAGCTTAAAATATTCCTGATCTATATCACTGATATCTAATATGATTCATAATAAATTAAGCTTGTTAACATTGCTTTTCTTTCCCATTACTATCACTTTTAGCAACATGATTCTACGCAATATATCTGAGATTGATAATCAACCAGGAAATATGAGCAAATTTGTCCGCAACAACACCAGTTGGGCGAAAGTGGCCAGCGTGAAAGGCCCAAAGCCCTCCCAACCCGCCGGGAGAAAAAGCCCTGGCGGAATGTTGACACACTCCCCACCAAAAAGGGTAAACAGCGCTGCGCTGAGAGTTTTGCAATTTCTGCAAAAAATGGGCGCATACACCAAAATAGAACACTCCCAACCCCTGTCCTCCCTTGTGCACGGCCTTAGAATTATGGTCAGTGATACCTCCCTTGAATTGTGGGAAAAATGGGGAGGCCTTCTCCACGACTTTCCCAAACACCATCTCAGTAAATTGTAAAAATTTACATAGAGGATGGTTGGACGTTGGGTTCATGTCCATGGAGGAAGTGGTGGAAGCAGCGAAAGTTGTATTCTCCATGAAAATTAACAATGAAGACTGCACCATCCGCATGGTGTGCACATGATGGAACAAGGCAAATGACCTATTCTTCATATTTGACTGAATCCCAAGCACCATGCACCGTGATATCCTCACAGATGAGCTCCGTGGGGGCCTCAAAGGTTACAGCGTAATCAAACAGTTTGAATTTGAGAAATTCCCCCTTCTGCCCCACCTGTGTACAGGGAAAGCAATAGCCATTATAGAACCTGATCAGGATGTGGTAGAAGATATCACCCTCATTCCACGCATGGCAACCATCAACCTCCCCAATGGCAGCGTATCTTGCCCCTTCCACATCACACCAGAACATACCCCACCTATCTGCGAATTCTGCTCAGCTATAGGCCACAAAGATCACGCATGCCTCATCAAGTGTGGGATTAAAGCACCAGAATTCTGTGAGGACAATATGGACAAAACGAGCCCAACTTTTGGCAAAATTAAGGACTCCACTTTTGCCTTCTATTGGGACAAAAGAGCCAACATCGCTTTGGTTAAGCACATTTTGTGCAAAGACTGTTGTCGCACAAAGACTGCCTGCAAGCAGGCTGTGAGTTCCGCTGAGACCCAAGCTCACACCACAATTTCCCCAGAACAGATTCAGGTGGATGCCATGGCAGCGCAGTGGAATAACCAATCAGATCCCCTGCATATAACCCAACGCAACCAAAATAATGAATTTTTTGGACACAACCAATCAAACACCTCCAACCATGCTGGAGCAAATCCACCATGCACCACTGTGAATCCTCCCAGCCAATCATGTGTGATCAGAGTTGATATAGTTCATGCGCTCGATATGGAAGACCATTTCAGCCAATCACAATATGACAACACTCATGCACAAAACCCAATCACCCCAACACCTAGTTTCTGCCCATCAAACCCACAGGCAAGTGGTGGAAAAAATTTTCGCTGATGGGGCACAAGCCAACCCACGCCAAACCCAAACTCCACGGAGTAATCTGAGCCAGAAGAAACCAAACAAAATCAGTACTATGACTGCTGACCAACACGCTAAAACCAATCTGGCTAATTGGTCCCATGCTTGCAGTATGACCCGTGATAAGGAACTGGGCGACCTCAGTGGGTCGCCCCAGCATTCCTGATGTGTTGACTATCACAATCACCATAGAGATGCTCAACGTTGCGGAGCCAAGGCCCCCACGTCCCAGGCCAAAAAAATGGCTTTCCTGCACAATATCCCCATGGACATCTTGGCTGTCCAAGAACCCCACTGTCCACTGGGTGAGGAGGAGTCATGGTCAACCATGCTCCTTCTGGCCAAATACTTTTGGATGTACCACTGTGGGGTGGTAATTTGAAATAACTGTAATCCTCCAGTAATTATCCAAAGCACATCCACCCACCTGGAGGGATGGCTGCTTCTAGCAGATCTCAAGCGGAATGGAGAAGCTTTCGCCATGGTATGTGTGTATTCCCCAAAATAATCTGAACAACCACAAATTTTTAATCTCTGATATCCTCTCAATCCCTTTCCCTGAGGCAACGTTTTTCGCGGGAGATTTCAACTGCTGGCTTAACACCATAACTGACCACTGGTCCAAGTCTAAGGCTATACCCCGCAGCCACACAGAACTATGCATACTAAAGGCAATGCTGGGCCTATGCGACACCATTCTAAACAAGCCCCCACCCTGGCCAACATGACGAGGCCCCACTACAACAATAACCAACTGGTCTCAATGTCCAGTTTGACCTGATGCTCGCCCCTATAGACTTCCATCACCGGGTATCAGATTTTACAACAACAATTATCCCTTTCTCTGACCACTGGATGGTCTCAATAGCATTATCATCCTAAGAAAAATACCAAAAGCCACCAACCTAGCACAGAGTTCACCCAAGCACCATCCGTCTTCTGAAGCTTAAACTTTGGATTAAGATGGTGCTAACAACACAGCAATAAAGACAACCACCCAATGGAATCCCTATCACTGAGTTGGAAATATTCAAGGCTCGAGCAACCAAGAAAGCCTGCCACCTGAACTTCAGAAAAACGCCCGTGATGTCTGCGACAATCAACAAGGCTATCAGACAGCTTCAGAACCTAGAAAACAACACACATCACTAGGGATACAGCCCCCAATGGGGCCGCCTGTGGTTTCAACTATTGACACAGGTAAAATCCCTCTTTAGAAAACACCAGCAAACACCGAAGTATGCTACAAATCAAAATACATCCTATCTAGTGAAACTCACATGGCCCAATTCTTCCGCCATTTTAAACCATTTTCAACTTTTGCGACTTGCACACAGGTCTGCTGAGCAGACAACACACTGGCGTCCACACCATCCGAAATATTAGCCAAATTAGACCAATTTACACTGACCTGTACACGGCGGATTTCGCATCACCTAGAGAAATTGGAAAAGTTTTATCATCCTCTAATATTGACATTATCCTGGCCAACCAGACCTTGTCGCACCCATCACTAAAGATGAACTATGGGAGGTAATAAGATCAACTCCGCGCAACAAGTGCCCTGGGCCTGATGGCCTACCATATGAATTTTTAAAAAAATATAATGACTATATCGCACCAATACTACTGGCAAATATGAACAAGTGCCTGGAGGACACAACCCTTCTACCTGGCGGCCAAGACGCATATGTGGTCACACTCTTCAAAAAAGGAGACCAGGCAGACCTAAACAACTGGCATCCAATTACTTTCACCAATACTAACACCAAAATACTAACTAATATCTTAGCTAAGCGTCCCAGTTGCATTGCTCAGACTGCCCTCTCCCTCCATCAGTTTGTCTTCATCCCAAATCGCTCAATTTGGGATAACATCCACACAATTGCCAACACTTGCCAAGCTAACCCCACAGGCGCCCTTGCTTTCCTGGACCAAAAGAAAGCATATTAGAGTCACTGGGGTTACCTAGAACAGTGTCTAAAGGTTTTCAACCTACCACCTCGTTTTATAAACTGGGCACTCCTCCTAACGCGCTCAGCCAGGTTTGCAATCAGAGTCCCAGGTCTTCTATCCGAACACCATCACCCCCAAAGAGGCCTCAAACAAGGTGACCCGCTTAGCCCCCTACTATACAATTTTACCTTTGACCCTCTCCTCTGCATTGTAAACTCAAAGCTCACTGGAATCAGGTTTGAGGGAAAACTACCAACCAAAATGCTCGCCTTTTCTGACAACTGCGTTGTTGGAGTCTCGGGCAATAGGGATGCCAGGGCGAATGAGCGCATTATTCAACAGTATGAGTCATTGAGTAACGGCATGCTAAACAAACAGAAAACAGAAGTAATTGTTATGGCAAATTCAGTTTGAACTGGGCCTCACCCTCCCACCACCACACAATCCAACCAACCACACATCCAACCACACAAGACTATCCAAGCCAGTAAAACCACTGTGTTTACCCTTTGCACACCACCCCGCCACCAACCCAGTCTGTCATCTGGGCATATGGCTCGAAACTGGTGGATATGCACTTGACACCATCGAAACCAACATTTTGGACAACATCACAAAAAGAATGACATGTATGTGGAGGAGTAAAGCTAGTTTAACGGGAATAGTTGTGTTAGCCAACTCCATGATCTTGTCAAAGTTATGGTTTGCTGTCCACGCAGTTCCCTTCTCCGCCAACATTACCAACGCAGTCTACAAGCTCCTGCAGAGCTGGCTGTGGTCTGGTTACCGCGCACCTGTCAGGCTGGAGACCATGTACGGCCCATGGAAGAAAGGCATGATGGGGCTGCTCAACTTCATGGAACGAGTAATGCAAATCCTCAGTTCATGGGTAGCTCTCACAACGTCACCCAACCCACCATCCCCCCACTGGGCTAAGGCAGCCCAAACCAACTTTGCAAGGGCACTACATCTGAGGTCCCCTTCCAACCCTGCAACTCTGATGAAGTACCTTGCAACACATCCAACCGCCACCGGACTGCACAACACCAACTGATATTTCAAACGCATCCTGTACAACCTAAGACAAGGGGATTGGAGATTCTCCTATGAACAGCAATCTGAAGACATTCACCCTCAAACTGGTTATGTGCAACTCCACAGGGGCTAAACGGTGACTAACGCGCCTGCTCCACTACCATCCTTTCCTCTATCCCGGATTGACTACCTAGACTACCAAGACGTCCCATATGACTTGCGCACCCAAAATCAGGTGTGGGACCTCGTCACATGCCCCCTTTTATCCCCACAAGTGTGCTCCACAGTGTGGCGCTATATGCGCCATACGTTTAGAACAGCTGACTGCACCTTCTCAATGTTCAAGTCATGCGCCATCTGCAGCAGACCCAACACACTAGCACACCACCCGGAAGAGTGCCCGCCATCCATGCATATCTGGGCCAACGTGATGCACTTGTTTCAACAATCGCTAACAGCTGAATTCTGACTATCCCGCGATATCCTGTCACTCAACATGGCCTCGCCTATCCCTCAGACGCTAAGCGCTCTAATTGAGAGTATTGAAATATGGTCCATTCACACAATTACCCTCGACGCTTTCAACGGGATCCTCTACAATTTCAACCAAGCCATCGTCAGGTTCCACAGCCATTTGACCGACCACTTCCAAGCCTGGCTGTTTGGATCACTCCAATACAAATGGAAGAAACAGATGGGCAACTGGATTCCAATCTGGTTCCTTCTTTATGACATTGAAAACCTCACAGTCTTCATAGGCGGTACACCCTACTAGCCCCGAGCTGCCATGCCACTTAAGGTCTAGTCATCCACCACCCATGGCTCTTAGCCATACTAAGTGTGCCAAGTCGTATCTTTTGAGTTCCATTGTTTCGCGCTCTCTTCCCTCTTCTGTTTTCCGTTTTCTTATTCCCTACATATCAGATGTGTCTGTCCCCTGGTCAGCCATCCTCAAATAAATAAAAAGCTTTTTAAAATTCTATGTCCCTATTGAATATCCAAAAATTAGATTCAGTCAACAACTCAACAATCTACAATCCAAATGTTCAACTGATTTTTTAAGCTTAACAACGCTCAAGTGGCTTTTCCCAAGACCTTAGCAGATAACTTCCCAGATAACTAATCAAGCCTGAAAGCACACCTGGAATTGGGCAACAACCACAGCATCCACACAATAAATACCTCTGAAAACTACTCTGAATGTAAATATGTGGACATAGCATTGGACAAGGTGCAAGTTCATGCCATTGTTGATAGTAGCGCTCTTATCAATATAGTCAGTACAAGTTGGCTAAAAAACTAAAAATTGTGCCTGATGTTGCCCACTGCCAGGAATATGGAACTACTGGAGCACATACCACCAAATCGCTGGGCGCCTACAGTACCCTACCACTCTAATTTGAATCCATTGTAGTAACGGCACCTGCCATACTGTTGTCAAATACAAACTATGATATCATAATCAGGACTGCTTTCCTAAGAAGATATGGAGTTGCTACCAACCATATCGAAGATACTCTTACCATTCTGGACCAGGATATTCTATTTATTCGAGGTACGCTGACCAGGGGATGGACAGTACCGAACACAACACTCAAAATGGCAAAACAAAACTACTAACCAGGTGGGAAGCAGAAACTGCTAACCCATCATGGCAGAGGGTCAGGAAGGGTCGGGGGGTTGGTTTTCAGAAAGACCCACCTCGATCAAGGGATGTTGGTTACAGTACTGGATCAGAGCAGAGAGCCAGGGCGTTGGGGCATCCACATAGTGGGGGTTGAGGTCAGTGTAGTAGGACTTTTCCTCTTCCGCATCAAGATGATGACAGGAAAGTGTTTCCACAAAAGCTGCGAGGAGAACTTCAGCTTCCTTGCGGGCTTCAGGAAGTTGGGTAAAAAGGGAGATACTGTGGTGGGTAATTTTGGCTGAGGGGTTGAATGAAGCAATCATTGCGACATTCATAACAGCAACTTCAGCATCATCGAATAGTTTTGAGATGTCACTGCAGGGAGATTCAGGGAAGTCGGGGGGAAGAAGAGGGTGGGCAGGCCATGCTGGAGCTGAGCAACTGACTGGGCCACCGCGGTGCGTAGTTTTGGGCAATGAGGAGAGGCCACCGCAGCTAAGGCGAGCTGGTGATCACTTTGGAAGGGGGCTGTATTGGGCAGATGAGCGAAATGGCGAGGAGTAGGGGTTTCATCAAAGTCAGGAAGGAAAAATTCTGCCCGACCATAATCGCCTTGGCAGAGAGGTTGACCTGTATGATTACTAATGAGGACATTACCTGATTCGTCAGTTTCAGCCAATAGATCCCATGGATTTTGGTTCACTGGAATAGTGGCTTTCGAATTTGGGTGGGTGGGATTGGGCAAATGGGCAGCTGCTTGGGTACCAATGATGGTCCAAGCATTGCTCTGATTGGCTGGGGTAGATTTAGGTGGGAGAGTGAGGCTGGAAAGTTTTGGGGGGGCTGATTTTCCATGTGGGTCCACTGAACGAGATTGGAGGGTGGGAGGGGGCAGCAAAGCGCCCCATACTGAACCTCCAGAAGGAGGCTCAGGAGCCGCAGCAGCGGACTTGGCCTGAGGGCACGCTCTTTTTGCATGGTTGAGGCCAAAGCAGAGGGAACAAATATGCCTACCATTATCGACCTGAGCCCAAAAGAAATGATCAGGCGCTGCAGCCACACTAGCGCGGGGTGGGACTTGTTGGGCTATGGTAGGGTGGTGTGGTATGATGGTGGCTGTTGCCTGAGGAGCAGCAAGGCGCTCTGCACCAGATGGAATGGCAAAGATGAGGTTGGGCTGAGTGCCATAAGCCATGAGCCCCGCGACCAACTGGTCATACAAAACCTGGGGTAGAAGGTGGGATGGGAGATTTGCAAAGGATACCACCAGCGAGGTGTCTGAAGGGAGGCGAGTACAGGTTGTGGGAATGGGTTTTTTTTTATAAAATTAGAGGAGTTTGTGCTGCCGCTTCAGCATCCTCCTCATATTGGAACCCAACGTCAAAGTAGCCCTTAAAAGGGCAAAAGTCTATAAAGCCAGCTGGCGCAAAGGCCGCATTGACTAGGACAATAATTGCCTTATCAGCATTTAGGAACAAACGCCCATAGTCCACTCTGAGGCAATAGCGAATGGCAGAGCGAGGGAGGGCGAGAGGATGGGGGCGAGAAGGGTGGACGCGCGCCAGGTGGAGCGCTAAGTCCCATGGGGGGACAAAACGGTTGGAAGCAGTGGGTGGGCTGTTTGAGCCTGTCTGAACGCGCTTGCCTGAGGGGCAGAAAACGCTAGGTGGGGGTGCACTGCTGCCCCACACTGGGGTGGCAGGCGGCGGAGCCAAGGACATCAAAGAATAGGTTTGGGTAGACGGCTGTGGATAAATAAAACTTTAGATTTAAAATTGCTCAAAAGTGACTTCGAGCAGTAAAAGTAAGTTTTTTTCTGGACCAGGATATTCCACTAAACTACAACTGTGATAAGGCAGTTGAAAAGAGAAACTCAGCCTATTCATAAATCTGGCCTACAAAGAGAAGTCATCCCGATTGTTTATTCCAAATCTTGGTCAAAGATTAAACCACTTTCACTCAGACTGATGAGCCAAATGGCATTCCACTTCAATCAAATCAGACCATCACTATACCATCCATAGAAAAGCTATGTCCTAATGGGACTTTTGATTAATATCCTGGAAGGCCTTTACTATGAGATATATCAACCATGTTTTAAATCTCTATCAAAACCAAACATTGCCACTGGTATTACCATTCTAGGCCATGGAGAGATACATATCTTATGTGCCAACCTGTAAAATTGGCCCATTTCCATTAGGCGACATCAAACAATGCTTTTCTGCATCTGTTCCCTACCACGAAAATTCACTCATTCCATAGTTTAGAACTTTGTTGAATTAGGGCTCCCTGCCAAGGCCCAACTTATCATAAATAATGTTGTCCCTATGGCAAATTTAAGCAACCTGAATAACTCCAAGAAAGGCCAAACTCAGGATTTATCCACAAATATTGAGAAATATTTGCATAAGATGATTTTGACCTGGGTTGTGCTAATGGTGTCACCCACAAAATCAATACTGGAGATCATAAATCTATTCAATTATTACCAATTAGATGCTCAAAATAATCAGAAAAAGCAGTATCCAAGGAGTTTAAGGAACTCCTTGATCATGGCATGCTAGTCCCTCCAAAAAGTCCATGCGCAGCACCAATTTTAATAGTGAAAAAGGCCCAACTTAAAAGGACTAAGAGATCGCTACCCACTGGCCAAATTCTAAGTTAACAATAAAGTTCTATTTCACAGCACCCATGGATTGGGCCAAATGCAAAAGTTTGATAGCATCTTGGTCAGCCCATTTGAAGTGATCGAGTAAACGTCTAAGTTTGTATACACCATCAAGGATATTAGGACCAGCCATATATACAACCTAGTCCATGCAAAATCTTAAGAAGGTTTAATAAGCGGGCTTTTTAATAAAAGAAAAGGCAAAAAAACATAAAAATACAGAAATACAAAAATACAAAAAAAACTCAAAACTTAAAAAAATATACTTATAGTTTTATACTAATTAATCATTTTAGTTTGTACTTGAGGTTGGGGAGGGAATCCAGCTTCAGATCCAATGTGCAATCAGCCCCATCATTCATCATTCCCTTCAGCTAGTCCGGCAAAAGTTACTAAATAGAAAAAAACCAACTCTATTCTTGTTGGGCGTTTGGACCAATAAGAAAAAGACCATTATAGGGTAATTGGAATCTTAGGGCTTATGTTTAAGTCAAGAGGAGGGAATTGTCATATTCTGGTGGTTGACTCGAAAAAAACCTTTGACAACCATCAGATTGGGCTGATTATCCTTTCAACGCTTGAGCTAACGCCTATTGCTATCACATTGATTTGGGCTGATTATCTCAACAACAATTTGATTGAGTATTTCATCAGGCACTCATCCTGAATATGCTTGCATATTGTGGTCAATTATGAAGCATCAAATCTTTACGATTGGTCCCAAATATCAAATCACAATCAATTCATTTGTATACAAAATAATTTGAGGACAAACTAAAGCTACGCTAAGTCCCATGGACAATTAAACAAATGAACAACTTTATCAATTTTCCGCCCTAGGGCGAAAATTTGCTTGTCAATACACGTTATTAGCATGATAGCACTTATGTGGACCGGCCAAAAGGGGTTACTTAGTGCTATCAAGGAAGAGGCCTGTCAACGTCCCAATTAGGTAAGCGTCATTTTCTTCAATTGAGGCCAAATCTCACAGAAGGTGTGCTTCGTTAGCAGTATAATTAAACTGAAATCCTGAATATCTTAGGACAACTTTGCATGCTTTTATCACAATCTTTATACCTAAATCCTCCCAATTTCGAGAGTATTTTGCCACCAATGAACCTAAGAAAAGGTTGTAGTCATATGCAGAGCTGAGTGGCAAAATAGATATTGAAATTTTGTGCTGGAATGTGTCTAGAAGATTCCCTAGAGGTATAAATACCGGTGCCTGGCCTAATGGCCATGATCTAATAAATAGCTTCTAATTGAAAAATATTCCTAATTTAATCCTTTTCCTGGTTTTTTATCCCGAATCCAACCTTGGAGAAGTGTCAACAAACTGGAAGGACTGGATCCCCAGTTTGTATTAAATCCTGACTTGGAAAAAGATTCTAATTACAAAGGAAAAATTACGCCCAAAATTTTTCCAGTTGAGGTGAGGCAAATTTAATAGGCTAATGAGTTAATAGATGGTCTGAATCCCGTAAACTATAGGCACTATCAAGGATCAACCATTGGAACTTCAGCCTAAATAGAAGTGCACGATATTAATTTCCAAGTGAGTGACCCTTAGAATATGACAATCATACTGAGGGGCTTCCACTGAACATACTACAATGGGTTCAGGTAGGACGTTTTGAGATGGTATAGCAGAGATAGAGAGTCTCATCTCTACTCTAATCCATCTTTTCCTTGGTAATATTAATTCTGCTGTAAAAGTTAAGCAGATAGTTGAGGAAAATCTGGGCAAGGTGACCAGGGTGACCATTATTAAAAAAGTTTACTACATAGATTCTGCGTCCTTCATTATTGAAAGATGGGTCAATCCAAAAGTTGGACTGTGGAGATCAGCATAACCAGGACCAGATTTAAATGTTGATTGCTGATGGTTATTGTAAGTGTGTCTAGGTTGGATTTTAAACTGCTAATAATAACTTAGCTGAAGATAAGCGTGTAATAAAATAAGGCTGGGGTTACTAGGCGAAATTGTAACAGGGCGCAAGATTTTTCTGAATAAGAAGGCCCAGAAATGGCGGTAGTATGTTTCTGCTCTGTATTAGGTGGAGAAAAAGTAGCTGATAAATGGCACAGAAACTGAAAGATTTTTAGCAGCGGATTTTATCCTCTAAAATTGGAGTCATTCCGTTTTAGAATACCAGTATGGCTTCACTGCGGAGGTCATAGCAATGCACACCTCAGATTTAGATAAAGTCTCCGCCTTAATTGACACATGGGCTCCACCATAAATCAATCAGCAAACGCAGTGTTGGTCTCATTACGCTTGAACGCAATGGTCAAGAACTCAGCCTTCTGCAGTGACATCTTTGTAGTAACTTTGATTAACTGTAGCATAGTATCCTTCATTTCTTGGTACGTGATAAAACTTCTTGAAAGATAGCAGGTGACTTGGTTGACACTCCTGTTATTCAAACTAAATAGTAACTGTTTTGCTTTATGATAATCTAAGGCTCATTCCGCCTCAAATCCAGAGTATCTAATGAAGCCATGGATATTTTCATCATAATCAAATGGAGGCAGCTTATCAATACAAACCTACTCCTCCCACTCATAAACTGCGACCATTTGGAGCTTACTGAGGAATGACTTGAGACCCATAAGCAGTATTTCATTGAGGATCTGGCTCTTAGGCCAGCAGCATATTTCTGGCCAGCGGTTTCAGGGGTAGCGTAGATCTCTTTGGTGGGCAGGACTGCCATCAAATGAGGGTCCTCTGAGCTAGTAAAATAAACATCCTAAGAAGTGCCATCATGAGTTGAGCATCTCATGCTACCTGAGTTTTTGGTAAAAAGTTCTTAGCTGGATAACCCTTTTCATGTTCGTCATTAAATATCTTTTTTTGAGTGACTCACTTCCACTTCTCAATGGGGTTGAGGAGGTTATAAGGTAGAATTAACTTCCACTCCTTTCAGTGTAGCATCTCAGTAGCGTCATCCAGGCGATTATCAAGTTGCCTGTTCTGTTGTTCAATTATCCACAAATGACTAACCTCAATTTCAAGTAGTTTTTTATGTCGTCACGCTCTTGAAGGAGCTTCTCTTGCTGTTTAAGCACTGAGTTCACATCAAGTTTTATTTCTGCAGTTTCAGCAATAGCAGAGATTGGTAAGACTCTCCTTTGGTGCAGGCCTGATATGCTATAGCCAGTGACAGGAGATTTTTTATATTTTTGTGGTTGTTCAAAGGGCCCCTGTAGTGAGCACTACTGTTGTAATTTTGGCGATATAGGTAATATATGCTGAGAGACTAGCACAGGATGAAAGCTTACTGAGAAATGGATGGATAATATGGAGATTGTCGGTACTCAAGATAAAATTTAAAATATTAATAAATACAAAGCAATAGCTCTGGTGAAACTACTGCTATTTTTATATAATATATACTTGATCCCTTCCGCTCCAATCAATTATTACTATTTACAATCCTCAAGCTTCAATATTGTCAACTCATTTATATAAGAAACTTTGGTCAATACCAACCATTTTGCTTAGACTATTCAGTTCATCCATACTCTTATTGGTTCCTGAAGAGTTTTCTGTTCCTAAATTAACAATCTTTTTAGTTCAAGGCGATCTACTAATTATTTGTTGTAAATTTCTCATCGCCTTATTGCTTGAGTGGAGTCAAACCATTAAGTATTTGTTCAAAGCTCAGTATCACCCTATCACCTTATTTTAAGGCGATCTTACCAATATTATGCTTCTCAGTTTGGCCAGTCTCACCCAATCTGATGTATATATCTAGGGCATATCATTCTTTCATATTAGAATCTCAACAGATAGCATCTTGCTGAACTAGGACAAAGGATAATTGACTCCATGCTCATCCAATTGAGCGAAGATAGCTCTAACAGCATAATTGGAGGCATCTTTAAAAACATGTTGTCATAGTCAGGATGGCGGAAGATAGGTCTTTGTTGCAATAGCTCCTTCAGGGTCCCAAACACATCTTTTTGTTCAGCGCCCAAATGGAAAGGAGTGTTTTTAGCAGAGAGGCAGATGAGGGGCTCGCTGAGCTGGAAAAATTTTGGGATGATCTGATGGTAATATCCCATCACCCCCCCCCCAAAAAAAATACTTAGTTTCTCAAAGGATTTGGGCGCATTTAATCTAAATATCGCTTCCACATTGTCTTTGGAGCTGGATCCCATATTGAGAGATAGCATGCCCCAGGAATCTAATTTCTTATGGAAGAAAGTACATTTGAAGAGGCTTTAGTTTGGTGTTAGATTCCTGCAAGCGTTAACTTCCTTTGGATGCGTGAGGCTCTTGATAACGATCTTGGAGAAGTGGTGATGTCATTGAGTTAAACAATCACACAGCTCAACTTAAGGACAACGATAATTATATTGTTAGCCTTAGAACTCAGGTTGTGAACTATGCGCAAAACCTCTTTGGCGTATCTATGGGTTTCCACTGAATTTATAACAAAGGCCTAGATCTTTCCCCCAACTTGCGCTGAACCTTAACAAAAGTGGAGGTTTCATCAATGGATTAAAGGCTTCAGCTATCTTTGACAATTGGACTCCAGGTGAACGTTGTGTCATCCAGACTCATGAAAAAATTAAGCTTGTCCCTAACTTCAACTACACTCAAGAGTTTGGTGCAGCTGTCCCTCTATCATGGGCGCTATTGGTTCATAATCTTCTTTGATCATCGTTTTATGAGGCTCATCAGTTGGCCCCTGAGGTTGCCTTGTCTAACAATACCTGTATTTTACTCATTAGTACGAATTTATCCTAATGTACGAAGAAATCATTAACTTGAAGCAGGGCTATCTTAACCTGCTTAACTACGAGGTCCTTTTGATTCTGACCAACAATAAGCTTAACAAAAAGCTATACGCCAGCACAGTGGAGTACCCCTCCTCTTCCTTATCCATACACTACACCGCTGAAGGATAAAATACACAAATTGTTGCCACAATCAGTGGACGCTTTAGAGAATATTTTTTCTATGCTTCTTAAGAGGTTACAATTAAGGCGGGTGAAAGAAAGTGATTGACATTAAGATTACCTTGCAAATCCCACACAACTGCCTACTGCATCCAAGAAGCATTGGTAAAGCTAGTCCTTTGGAGCCCAGGGTATTTCCAGGAGTATTAGACCATCTAATCAATGACCTATCAGCCTCCTGTGGGGGTATCTTACCAAAAAGCTCTTGGTCAAAAACAAATCAGGGTCTGAAGGGGCCTGATGATTCCCTTAGGAATAAAGCAAGATCACTTTATTGGGTTTATGACTTATATGAGCTTACCCGGTGACTAGACTTTATGTACTCTACCTACAGTTATTAAATCCAATAAACTAACCCCAGCTGTGATTGATAAAGTCCACAGCCTTTGAGGCCTACAGCTATATTTTCTCCAAATCTGACAATGATTATAAGCATACGAATGATGGGACTCATATTATTGACGTCAGGGAGGTTTGCTTATCCGCTTCAAACCCTACCTAAAATCAAAGTTTAAAAGCTACAGATGTGGAAAGAGCTAAAACAGCTGCTGGAAGCTGGGTTCCAAGTGCCTTCCCAAAGCCCTTGGTCGTACTCTAATACTAATAAAAATAAGAAAATGTAGGTCATTTGGTAGCAATGGACTACCACAAATTGTCACAGCCTCACAAAGAAGGATAGCTACCCTATCACCCGCATTGATGACGCTCTGGCCTAAACTTTCTTGGTCTAAATTTATTTCTGTTATGTATTTGGCTAGCAGGTTCTGGAAGATGGACCTTTATCCGCAAGATCAAGAGAAGTGTGCTCTTATCTACAGGGATGGTATGTTTCAACCCACTTGAATTCCCTAGGGGGTTTGGGTTGGGCCCGCAAAATCCATCGGGGATGTTTACGTTTTCTAGGGGCTTGTTTATGTGTGATTGTTTTAAATCAAAACCCCACTTTCCAAAACGCAAGAGCCTCAGCCCAAAAAAGAAAGCTTGAGGGAAACTCCCCAAAAACCTCTTCAAATGTCTTTTTCCTAAAAAATTGACCTGGGGTGCTATC